>JAMBLF010001386.1:0-99970 GCA_030578115.1 Leucoptera coffeella | reverse complement strand
AGATTTCAAATAATAAGAGATAGTTGTAGTGATGAGCGCTGTATGTATCGAAACTTTTTACACTACACAACAGTTCTTATTTGCCAAATTAGAGATTACGAGAGCCTCCAAAAATAATGTCTGAGCTTTTACTTCGAGGCGTTCCTACTACCGATATGGTGCGACAGATAAGAAAATCAGTTAGTGCCGGCTAGTGGTGAAATTAAATAATAATATAAATTCATGAACTAACACGTGTAATGTAAGAGATTACGAGATAGGTTACAGAATCGTGTGATTGGTGAACGTTGTGCTGTGAAAGAAGATGTAGTGACGAAAACGGGTATGCCGCATAGAATATGTACAGTTCAAAATGAATACATTTTTCTCAAAGCGGGAGTACATAGCTTGAAGTTCAGAAGAGCATAATTTACAAGTACTGTCCTCATGAATATATAGGTTTCATCAAGATATTTACCTTTGAAAATAAAAATCGACTTAGTAAAAAAACATTTATTCATGTTTGTATACAATACAAAATTAATAATTAAAACTGCGAAACTAACGATTCATCTTTTCATTGAACAGAATTGAAACAATCAATAGATTGCTAAACTTTATCAAACAACTTACACTTAACATTATAACTATCTTAATGGCGGATAATTTAAGGTACGATTTAAGGTAAAAGTTACTGGGACTGCACTTTTAGCGCTTGCTGTACAGTGTATTACGTACAGGCCTGCCTGTTACAAAAGTACTTAAAAAGGTTAGGTATGCTAAGTATAAAATCCTTAACAAAGTCTGACGTGAGAGTGGCTGACAACTAAAGCTTTTCCTTCATCTTGAAGATCGCATAGTGCCTCTTCCAATTGTTCTCTGGACACCGTCTGAAACAAAGTTATATAATTAGAACATCAAGACGTGAGGAGATGTAAACATTCTTTCCTTTAGAGCGGACCAAATCTCTGATATAATATATCTTTAGTTGTCTATAATATTATATATATACTAGCGACCCGCTCCGGCTTCGCACATGTATAAAATATATAGCCTACTCCACTATTTAATGGATATTATTATACATATAAACCTTTCTCTTGAATCACTCTATCTATTAAAAAAAACCGCATCAAAATCCGTTGCGTAGTTTCAAAGATTTAAGCATACAAAGGGACATAGGGACAGAGAAAGCGACATTAATGATTTTAATTAATGAAAAGTTCAATATGACAAGTAGATAGACCATCACAACAGATTCCATTTAACTTCAGTTCTGTCTTACATAGAAGGAAGGTAGCATTTTATTTACTACCTAGTTTTTCACACGACGTATAGCAGATACATATATTTACAACATCAATCTTTGTTGGGATGGATCCTTTTCTATTCCCTCATTAACATATTTGTATATTGTAGAAGGGTAGGCAGAGATCACAGATCCCCATCACTGTCGGTCCTGTCCACACACCTCATACACAATCGGTGATTATCAGTAGATTTGCTGTCACCCGTTTTCAAAAAGTCTATTCGACTGTCATAAAAACCATATGACAGTCAACATTATTACAGTACATGTTTTTCTCAGTCACATTGATTGTAATAATCTTAGTCATAGCTCACATACATACATATCACGCCTGATTCCGTCTAGACGGGTAGGCAGAGATCACGGATCCCCATTTGTCCCGATCCTGACAGACCCCGTTCGCTTCATTGACACTCATACATCTCCTCACACACACTCGGCGGTTATAGGTATTCCTAACGTCACCTTTTTCAATATAGGTCACACAGTACATAATATAAATATACTCACAATTTGCGACCTAGCATTGATCTCCTGCAGCAACTTGGCCTGTGTCACGGTGGCAGGCTTGGCGTATATATTGGCTGTGGCACCAAAAATATTCTTCATTTAGAAGGGTCACTATATTGATAGTGACCCACATATTCACTATTAAATAGTGAGGACTATCCTCTGGAGTAGCCTCAACACAGTTGAGACAATACTCATACAATGAGTCATGCGCCATGGCCATTTAGCATCCGAGACGCATAGGGCATACTGCTCTTTGGCCAAGAAGTTGTCTACATCGATGGTGACAACCATCTGAAAATAAATTTTTACAGGAAATTAATTAATTATAAAAACGAACATATTTATCAAATTCGACAATCGTAACCATCTTGAAATGAAAACATAAATATAATATTTTGTAACAGCCCGTACGGAAGCGTCGCATCGACGAGAATCTGTTTCATAACCTAATCATCTAAAAGAATAGCTAAAATGAATGAAAACCAAAGGAGAAATTCTGTTTGTAAATAAATTAAGACTTCTGTGATAATACTAAATAATTACAATCTCAATTAGAAATTACATTATCTTCGCAGGAAAATATAATTTAGATACCTATACGAATTTCTCACGTTAGGCAATCATATTTCTACAATTTAAATTGATTTAAATATAACTTTGCCAAACTACTAACACTTATTGTTGTATATAATATGCTTCTACTGTTACTTATAGTAAATATAATACATAATACTTACATTTTCTCAAGATCCCAAACAAATATGCACAACACGAACACGCGTCACGCACTACGCAATAACGTTTACTTTTAAAAAATCCGTCAAAACATTCAATAATTCATTGAATGAAAGTTTGTACATATCGTTCAACATCTCATTCACATATTGTGTGCTTATTTAAATGAATTTAACTTCAATTACCTTCTTATAGAGCATATTTTTGCGACGCAATACTTCGCGCGCGGATTTGCGTTCCGACATACAAGCCGTCAATTTTTTGGCGCGTAAATCCGCGTTCCGACAAATAGGAGGATTATTTCGGATTATTGTATAAAACCATGATAACTTGCCTACAAATATGAGTTTATTTAGACTCAATCTGTCCACTTTTCGTTCCATGTGTATATATATTTGTAATATTGTTATATGTACAGGATTTGTGCAGTGTAATTACTAGTATAATTCGTTTTGTTTAGCATTTTATAAATTTAAGGTTTTGGCATGCGTTGTAAATAAGAATCCTAATAAACTAAATAAACCTTTGATTGTTATTTATTTTGTCAACTAATACACATACAAACATTCACGTACCTTAATCTTATTGGTACACATTTGATCAATTATCTTAAGCATAGATAATATTCAAATAGGACAGGGGTGGGTATCTCGTCAAGGGACTGTAAACAATAAGAGTTAGTTGTGGTCATGAGCGCTGTATGTATCGAAACTTTTTACACAACACAACTCTTATTTCCCAAATTAAAAATTACACTGCCTCAAAAATACTATCTAAGCGTTTTCTTCGAGGCGTTCCTACTACCGATATAGTAGGACAGATAAGAAAATCTGGTTGGTAGCTAGCGGTAAAATTAATTAATATCAGTTCATGAACTAAGACGTGTAATATAAGAGAATGTGTCATAGGGTACGGAATAGTGTGATTCGTGAACGTTGTGGTGTGAAAGAAGATGTAATGACGAAAATAGATAAACATGTTAAAGTGGTTAGGGCACATAGAGCGGATGGATGTAAGGAGGGTCATAAAAGTAGAACCTATACAGATCAAATTGGAGACATTCTTCTCATAGCTTGAAGAACAGCAGAGCATAATTCAAAAGGAAAGAGGATTATATATATATATATATATATATATATATATATATATATATATATATATATATATATATATATAGACATAAAACAAATAAACGCATTCACGACCATTAACCCTTGCGGGGTAGTCAGAGGTTCAGGTTTCCATCTCCACAATTGCGACGGTAGTAATTCTATGGACACCTCGAACCCACGTGTTGACCAGATAGTCAGTTCTCAATGTGACAGGTGGTCAGCCATGTCGCCATTAACAAGCACTCACTATTACCTGTTCGATGAACAGGTAGTTTTCGTCTAGATATTTACTTAAGTATAAGGAAGAAAATAAAAATCTTTTTAGTAAAAAAACATTTATTCATGTTTGTATACAATACAAAATTAATAATGAAAACTGCGAAACTAATGATACATTTTTTCATTAAACAGAATTGAAACAATCAATAGATTGCTAAACTTAATCAAACTTACACTTAACGTTATAACTATCTTAATGGCGGATAATTTAAGGTACAATTGAATGTTTTTGATAAAGTTTATTCAGATCAGTAACTACTAAACTCACTGCTTTCCGTGATATAGGATTTTTGACTTACTTAAATCCATAGGTATAGCATTTCTACTTATTGTTACTAATCCCTGAGGTATCATTAACAAAATGTGAGGGCATTACCCTTCCTTTTTAATTCCTTTTACTTATAATGTATAAGTGTTAGGGTCATTTTACTCACTGTGTACAGTCAACGCTAAAAGTGCAGTCCCAGTAACTTTTTATAAGGTGTACGTTTATAAGAACTAAAGACAATATTCTTCATTTCGAAGCACGCGAACGTATAGTTGCCATGACAATGCATAATGGCGCCAGTTTTAAAATGTAAAATATTGTCTTTTGTTCTTAATAACTTAAACCTTATAAAAAGTTTTTGAGACTGCACTTTTAGCGCTGACTGTACAGTATATTATGTACAGGCCTGCCTGTTAAAAAGGTACTTCTATAAAAGAAAGTAAGTATAAAATTCTTAACAAAGTCTGACGTGCGTGTGGCTGACAACCAACGCTTTTCCTTATCTTGAAGATCGCATAGTGCCTCTTCCAACTGTTCTCTGGACACTGTCTGAAATAGAGTTATATAATTAGAACATCAAGACGTAATGAGATGTAAACATTCTTTACTTTAGAGCGGACCAAATCTCTGATATAATATATCTTTAGTTGTCTATAATATATATCCTAGTGACCCGCTCCGGCTTCGCACGTGTATAAAATATATAGCCTACTCCACTATTTAATGGATGTTATTATACATATAAGCCTTTCTCTTGAATCACTCTATCTATTAAAAAAACCACATTAAAATCCGTTGCGCAGTTTCAAAGATGTAAGCATACAAAGGGACATAGGGACAGAGAAAGCAACTTTGTTTTATACTATGTAGTGATATCTACTCTGTTATGATGGTATTAATGAAAAGTTCAATATGACAAGTGGATAGATCATCACAACAGATTCCATTAAACTTCAGTTCTGTCTTATATAGAAGGAAGGTAGCATTTTATTTACTACCTAGTTTTTCATACTCACACACCTCATGTATAATCGATGGTTATAGGTAGCTCTGATGTCACCCATTTTCAAAATGTTTATTTGGCTGTCGTATAAGTATATAAGGTATATGACAGTCAACATTATTACATGTTTTCTCTGTCACATTGATTGTAATAATCTTAGTCATAGCTCACATACATACCCATCACGCCTGATTCCGTCTAGACGGGTAGGCAGAGATCACGGATCCCCATTTGTCCCGATCCTGACAGACCGCGTTTGCTTCATTGACACTCATACATCTCCTCACACACACTCGGCGGTCATAGGTATTCCTAATGTCACCTTTTTCAATATAGGTCACAGAGTACATAATATAAATATACTCACAATTTGCGACCTAGCATTAATCTCCTGCAGCAACTTGGCCTGTGTCACGGTGGCAGGCTTGGCGTATATATTGGCTGTGGCACCAAAAATATTGTTCATTTAGAAGTGACCATATTGATAGTGACCCACATATTCACTATTAAATGGTGAGGACTATCTTCTGGAGTAGCCTCACCACAGTTGAGGCAATAATCATATCTTACGAAATGCGTTATGCGCCATGGCCATTTGGCTTCTGACACGCAAAGAGCATACTGTTCTTTGGTCAAGAAATTATCTACATTTATTGTGACAACCATCTGAAAATAAATATTTAACCTTAATTTACAGAGTAAAGTAAATTAATTTTCTTTAAATTTAATTTAAAAGTAATTTTTTTACAGGAAATTAATTAATTATAAAAATGAACATATTTATCAAATTCGACTATCGTAACCATCTTGAAATGAAAACATAAATATAATATTTTGTAACAGCCCGTACGGAAGCGTCGCATCGACGAGAATCTGTTTCATAACCTAATCATCTAAAAGAATAGCTAAAATGAATGAAAACCAAAGGAGAAATTCTGTTTGTAAATAAATTAAGACTTCTGTGATAATACTAAATAATTACAATCTCAATTAGAAATTACATTATCTTCGCAGGAAAATATAACAGATACCTATACGAATTTCTCACGTTAGGCAATCATATTTCTACAATTTAAATTGATTTAAATATAACTTTGCCAAACCACTAACACTTATTGTTGTATATAATATGCTTCTACTGTTACTTATTGTAAATATAATACATAATACTTACATTTTCTCTAGATCCCAAACAAATATGCACAACACGAACACGCACTACGCAGTAACGTTTACTTTTAATAAATCCGTCAAAACATTCAATAATCCATTGAATGAAAGTTTGTACATATCGTTCAACATCTCATTCACATATTGTGTGCTTATTTAAATGAATTTAACTTCAATTACCTTCTTATAGAGCATATTTTTGCGACGCAATACTTCGCGCGCGGATTTGCGTTCCGACATACAAGCCGTCAAATTTTTGGCGCGTAAATCCGCGTTCCGACAAATCGGAGGATTATTTCGGATTATTGTATAAAACCATGATAACTTGCCTACAAATATGAGTTTATTTAGACTCAATCTGTCCACTTTTCGTTCCATGTGTATATATATTTGTAATATTGTTATATGTACAGGATTTGTGCAGTGTAATTACTAGTATAATTCGTTTTGTTTAGCATTTTATAAATTTAAGGTTTTGGCATGCGTTGTAAATAAGAATCCTAATAAACTAAATAAACCTTTGATTGTTATTTATTTTGTCAACTAATACACATACAAACATTCACGTACCTTAATCTTATTGGTACACATTTGATCAATTATCTTAAGCATAGATAATATTCAAATAGGACAGGGGTGGGTATCTCGTCAAGGGACTGTAAACAATAAGAGTTAGTTGTGGTCATGAACGCTGTATGTATCGAAACTTTTTACACAACACAACTCTTATTTCCCAAATTAAAAATTACACAGCCTCAAAAATACTATCTAAGCGTTTTCTTCGAGGCGTTCCTACTACCGATATAGTAGGACAGATAAGAAAATCTGGTTGGTAGCTAGCGGTAAAATTAAATAATATCAGTTCATGAACTAAGACGTGTAATATAAGAGAATGTGTCATAGGGTACGGTATAGTGTGATTCGTGAACGTTGTGGTGTGAAAGAAGATGTAATGACGAAAATAGATAAACATGTTAAAGTGGTTAGGGCACATAGAGCGGATGGATGTAAGGAGGGTCATAAAAGTAGAACCTATACAGATCAAATTGGAGACATTCTTCTCATAGCTTGAAGAACAGCAGAGCATAATTCAAAAGGAAAGAGGATTATATAAATATATAGACATAAAACAAATAAACGCATTCACGACCATTAACCCTTGCGGGGTAGTCAGAGGTTCAGGTTTCCATCTCCGCAATTGCGACGGTAGTAATTCTATGGACACCTCGAACCCACGTGTTGACCAGATAGTCAGTTCTCAATGTGACAGGTGGTCAGCCATGTCGCCATTAACAAGCACTCACTATTACCTGTTCGATGAACAGGTAGGTTTCGTCTAGATATTTACTTAAGTATAAGGAAGAAAATAAAAATCTTTTTAGTAAAAAAACATTTATTCATGTTTGTATACAATACAAAATTAATAATGAAAACTGCGAAACTAACGATACATTTTTTCATTAAACAGAATTGAAACAATCAATAGATTGCTAAACTTAATCAAACAACTTACACTTAACATTATAACTATTATAATGGCGGATAATTTAAGGTACAATTGAATGTTTTTTGAGAAAGTTTTTCCAGATCAGTAACTACTAAATACACTAGATTTCCATGATATTGGATTTTTTACTTACTCAAATCCACGGGTATAGCATTTCTACTTATTGTTACTAATCCCTGAGGTATCATTAACACAGTAACAAATTTTGAGTGCATTCCTTATTTATTCCTTTTACTTATAATGTATAAGTGTTAGGATCATTTTACTCAATATGTACAATGAACGCTAAAAGTGCAGTCCCAGTAACTTTTTATAAGGTTTACGTTTATAAGATCAAAAGACAATATTTTTCATTACGAAGCACGCGAACGTAGAGTAGACGTGCCAATGCATAATGGCGCCAGTTTTAAAATATAACATATTGTCTTTTGTTCTTATAAACTTAAACCTTATAAAACGTTATTGGGACTGCACTGTTAGCGCTGGCTGTACAGTGTATTACATACAGGCCTGCCTGATACAAAAGTACTTAAAAATAGGTTAGGTATTCTTAGCAAAGTCTGACGTGCGTGTGGCTGACAACCAAAGCTTTCCCTTCATCTTGAAGATCGCGTAGTGCCTCTTCCAACTGTTCTCGGGACACCGTCTGAAATAGAGTTATATAATTAGAACATGAAGACGTGATGAGATCGTGAACATTATTTCCTTTAGAGCGAACCAAATCTCTGATAATGATAATTTTTTCAGTCATTGGGCTATAATGGCATTAATCGCCCAACAGCGTCCATTTAACTTCAGTTCTGTCCTACATAGAACCCCTCTTTCACACGACGCATAGCATATTCATATATTCACAATATCAATCTTTGTTGGGATTGATCCTTTTCTATTCCCTCATGAACATTACATTTATACATATCACGCCCGTAATTCTGAAGAGGCAAAGATCCCCATCTCTCCCGGTCCTGACCACTTTCGCTTCATTGACACTCATACATATTCTCGCACACACTTGGCGGTTAAAGGTACTCCTAACGTCACCCTTTTTCAATATAGGTCACACAGTACATAATATAAATATCCCGCTAGTTATCAATCATGAACAGTGTCAATTACGGACTAGGTACACGTTATTGTGTTCATTCTCTGTAATTACGGAGTGATTTATGGTCATGTTGAATCCACTTTTCACTAGATAGCCAGCGCTCATAGGTACTCCTAACATCATCCTTTTTCCTTAAAAGTCACACAGTACATAATATAAATATACTCACAATCTGCGACCTAGCATTGATCTCTTGCAGCAATTTCGCCTGTGTCACGGTGGCAGGCTTGGCGTATGGCTCGATGAGCTCCTTGAGGGCGACCACGAGGTCTGCGCGGCGCCTCCTCGCCGCAGCGCCTAGTCCTGTGGTCAGAATGCCCACGTCGATCCTGCCTGACGCCGGGTCTGTTGCAGATTGCTTTAGGGCTTCGCGGTGGAGTCTGGAATACGAAACATATATCACTACATAGTATAAAACAAAGTCGCTTTCTCTGTCCCTATGTCCCTTTGTTTGCTTAAATCTTTGAAACTACGCAACGGATTTTGATGCGGTTTTTTTTTAATAGATAGGGTGATTCATGAGGAAGGTTTATATGCATAATAACATCCATTAAATAGTGGAGTAGGCTATATATTTTATACCGGTGCAAAGCCGGAGCGGGTCACTAGTACATACATAAAACGGTTATTTTTAAAAATGTTATTTTTTGTGGAGTGTTCGGTATCAACGTTCATCTCTCGTTCGGTCAGTCCCCGTCTATTACATATATTCACGGCTGTACGTGCCTAACGGTATAGGCAGAGACTAGATCGACACCTAGAACTGTCCCGACAAAGCTCTCTTGTATCACTTTTACCCAGTAAACTTCTCATACGTGCTATGCTGTACTTCACGCTACGTACACCGCCTTGAGAATAATGTATCTTAAGTTAATGTATATTTAAACAATATAAAAAAAACATAACATACGCTTCACGACTTGTGTATACACACTCCCTTTTTTTATTATGGCGGGGTAGTCAGAGGCTTGAGTGCCCATCTCCAAAATTTCGCAGGCATGTTAGGTATGAGTCATTCGAACCCCGCGTATCACTAGATAGACAGCGCCCAACGTGATAGGTAGTGAACCGTATCGCCGTATATAGGCACTAAAAATAATAATAATAAACAATATGTAACTGTACAAAAGAAAAGGGGGAGCGTAGCCCGCTTCAGTTGGATTTGACAAATATAAAGAGGGTTAAGGCAAGACTTACTCCATGCCAAGAATAAAGGCAAAACTATTGTATACGTCCCATGGAGTAATTAATAAGAGGAGTGGGCCTTACGCAATATTTCTATGGAAACTAGCGTGGCATTACGCGGGGTGAAACGAGGTACGCGTGATGAAGGGGGGAAATTACAACCAATCAAAACACGTCATCGGCCATTCAAATTAGGTATCTTTTTTCTACTACACATTTTTAGACTCCGCACCAATTAAAATACGCCATTTGGCCTCCGCACCGCGTAACGCGAACCGCTCCTTACGCCGGGTCCTCTTTATATTTGGTTCGTGATACGTCCTACACAAAATTTCTTGTATATTACGTTACCTGGAAGCTTCATCAACGTCCTTGATCTCCACAACGGACGAGAGTCGTAGCCTCGCGTGAGCCTCAGCCAGCCGAATAAGCGACTCTAGCTGTCTAGGGTAGGCAGAGATCTGACCGCGACCACTGCCGATACGCCTGTATGGAAAGTAAACGATCTTGAATAATACATAATAGATATTGACTTCGTTATAATGTGCACAAAACAGCATGTTAGTAGTAAACGAAGATATATCAACTAGGCGTTGTTTCAAACTGAATGCACTTTACAATTAACACTTCCGAGACAATTAGGAGCTTAGTTGTTCACGGTGGTATCTTTGAAACCCCTAAGTTTAACCATATACACAATTATCAACGTGACTGGTGGTGAGTGTATCGTCGTTGAGATATATCCACTAATATCTATCCAAAATGAAACCTGGCTCTTCTCATGTTCTTTGAAGAACCGATGTATCAATTAAACGTATCAATGAATCATATCATTAAAAAAAGTTAACTTCCACGCTTCCACACTTAAAAGCCGCGCGTTTTTAAGTGTGGACATGAGAATAAAGCTATGTGAAGCGTTGGTTTTGTCAAAACTAAATTATGCTTTGGCAGCGTTCGGTCCGTGCCTCTATAAGAAATCTCGTAGGCTTTTACAACGTGTACAAAATGTGTGCGCTCGGTATTGCTTTCCCATTCCGCCCCGAACCCATGTTTCACCGTACCTCAATAATACTAACATACTAAATATTGAATCACGACAAAAACTACTACTTAGTTGCTTACTTTTTGACATTATTCATAACAAACAACAGAAATATTTATTTAATAAACTGACGTGGCGATCCCAGCAACAGAAATCGACCCGTGCTTGTGTACCACCGCTTGTTCTGCCTCGCCATCGCACCACCGCTTTTAGAGGAGCTTTTAAGTACGCCGCCTCCAAATGTTGGAACAATATTCCTCCACCAATTAGGAAACTGACGTCTAGACCAACTTTCAAACGTTCCGTCCGGGATCATTTGCTCTGCCAGCAAAGGGAGGCGGCTGCTCCTTCTGTTGCCCGTCGTACTAGCCACTGATTTCGTGTTGCCACTTGACTTTATTATGATACATTGTATATATTAATTATAAATTATCTATATAAATATATTTATAATATTTTTAACTAACCATATTATAGAATGTATATCGGTTTTCATATCTTAGTTAAATTTCATATGTATTTATATATTTATTTTGAATATTTAATTTATACACTTTTTCATTATTCTTCATAATATAAACGTTGCCCTCCAATGGTTCCGACATAAGACCAGCGTTGCGTTTGCTATCAAACGCAACATACCCAGCTGAGTTGGAACCCTTTTGCTGCGACATTAACATGCACAAGTTTTATCCCCTAGTTTGTAAGTTTTATTTGTAAACGTTTTGTAGTGTGTATGTTTTTGTGGCTGTAAATAAACGCTTTTATTATTATTAAATATGCGTTTTACACTTGCTCAATATGTAGTTCAAATATATAGCTTTTATTTATATTCGAATAATCTGTATGCATTAGGGATAACCCTATAATGCATAGATTAAATATATATTTAAACAGATTACTCACCTCATATCAACGTAGGCGTCGATCAGTCTTTGTTGAGCGGTCTCACTGAGGACGGGCTGAACATGCTCCTTCGCGAACGTTATGTAGTCTCGCATCAACGCCATGTCCTGAAACAGACAGATTTTATTTAATATTCAACAGTTTATCTTATTTTTTTATAGCACTTTTTAACATACACATTTAACATCACTACATAGTATAAAACAAAGTCGCTTTCTCTGTCCCTATGTCCCTTTGTATGCTTAAATCTTTGAAACTACGCAACGGATTTTGATGCGGTTTTTTTTAATAGAGTGATTCAAGAGGAAGGTTTATATGTATAATAACATCCATTAAATATTGGAGTAGGCTATATATTTTATACCCGTGCGAAGCCGGTGCGGGTCGCTAGTTTATAATAATTTAGAGCTCTCAGGTTCTAGCTACTAGTAAGAACTATGAATATCTTTCAGTACCCAATCAACTATGTATATCTCTACTACAACGTAGCCGAAACGTCGGGTTAATAAAGGTAATTTTATTATATAAAACTTATGCGATAAGTCCCGTTAATTATTAATCATATGCATATCTCTCAGTATCCAACTATGAACTCACAATAACATCGTCGTCCTTTTCTTGCGCCTCCGGTTCCTTGAAGTAGAGCGAGACCAAGTGCGAGGCAAGGCGGCGGTCGAACACCTCGTCCTGAGGGTCTAACACCAGGAAGATCAGGTCGAATCTGGGGAAAAACGGTATACGTCACATACTATTTGCACAAAAGTTCACGTTGACGTGGAAGGGTATAAAAAGCTGTGATATGTATAGTCACCGCTTAAAGTGCAGTCCCAGTAACTTTTTATAAGGTTTAAGTTTATAAATTATACGGTGAGGGAAAACATCGTGAGGAAACCTACCTGTTCGTCGAACAGGTAATAGTTAGTGCTTGTAAATGGCGACATGGCTGACCACCTGTCACATTGAGTACTGACTATCTGGTCAAGACGTGGGTTCGAGGTGGCCATACTACCTTCGCAATTGCGGAAATGGACACCTGAATCTGACTACCAAGGGTTAATGATCGTGAACGCGTTTGTCTTTTTTGACTTTAGAAGTAACTATAACTTCAGAGTGTCTATGAGATTTATGAATGTCAATGAAGCGAAAGTGGTTGTTAAAATCGAGACAGATGGAGATCCGTAATCGCTGCATACCCCTCTACAAGGAAACGCGCGAGATAATATTGTGGCGACCTCTAGAGCGTCACACACACAGAGAAACATAAGTAAACCTATGTTGCAATTAGTTAAACATAATTACCACAGATGACGCCGCCAAGAATAAAATAATAATTGCACACAAATCAATTTCCTAGACCGCGCAATTGAAATATTTATCGGAAACAAGATATATAGAAATTTCCAACTCAGGCCATTAGCCTGGACGAACACCTGCCCAGGTAGGAAGCTTCCTCTTTTCCTGTAGGACACAGTGGTTCCTACAATATAATATAAAAGGACTTCTGAAATTCTGTCAAACCCGAAAAGGATTGAAGGATATGAATATTCTGCACAAAGCATGAGTGCACCACAGGTCGTTACCTGGACATAAGTGTGTGAGGCAGCTGCACATTCTCCACAATAGTCTTGTTTTTGTTCCACTGGGACTCTGCTGGGTTGGCCGCGGCTAAGATTGAGGTCCTGGCGTTGAGTTGGCAGATGATGCCGGCTTTCGCTATGGATAGCGTTTGTTGCTCCATCACCTGGAATGTTTATATAATATTATTATTTCTTGTTGATTCCGGAGTTTCTTGTTGGTCAATCTCCGAGCCAGGGCTTCCGAACCAACGGTAGAATTTAAATGCTGAGAGACAACCAGTGCCAGGCAAATGTTTTGACTTTCAATGAATGTACTGTACTTGTACTTATGTTGAATAAAAACATTTGACTTTGACTTTATTCATATAATTCTTACATATTCATTTTGGACACTCAAGCCTCTGACTATCCTGCCTCAATAAAAAAGGGAGTGTGTAAACAAGTCGTGAAGCGTGTGTTTATGTTCTTACATATTATATTCGTAAAGATCGGTTCAATAAGACATATGACAGTCAGATAGACGACATATTAAAATAGGGTGACGTTAGAAGTACATGCCTACAGCCGCCGAGTGTGTATGAGTGTCAATGAAGCGAAAGTGGTTTATCAGACTCAGGGACAGATGGGGATCTGTGATTTATGTCTACCCCTCTACAGGGAGATGGGTATGATGTGTATGTATGTATAATTATGACATATATTTTGACAGAACAAACGTAATATATAATATATATATATAATGTACTTATATAAAGAATGAAAGATAGCTTTCATACAAGCAATAAATAAAAACAGAAAATAAACTATGTAAACTTTTGATAATGTGACAAGCATAAAACCAAATATAATAGAATACTGGATTCAAAAGAAGAAACTCTTCATTTATTTAAGTATTTGTGTATACAATAAATAAACCTAAGTTATTATCAAATATTTACCTCGTGTAATACACTCCTCGTGGAGTCGTTCATTTTGTCAAACTCATCGATGCAGCAGATGCCGTTATCCGCCAACACCAGAGCACCACTGAAACAATAATTCAACAAATGAAATCAACATACTTAGATACGTATCACGCCTGATTCCCTGTAGAGGGGTAGGCAGAGGTCACGGATCCCCATTTGTCCCGATCCTGACAGATCACTTTCGCTTCATTGACACTCATACAGCTTTTCATAGACACTCGGCGGTTATAGGTACTCCTAACGTCACCGTTTTTCAATATAACGTCTATCATACTGTCATATGTCTTATTGGGCCGTTCCCTACGTAACCGATCTTCCACTCACATATTTTCCTTTTGTCAATCTGCTATCATTCATCCGCATAATATGGCCAAACCATCAATGAAATCTTTTGTATGAATATATACATTCACGTCCATTAATCTCAACTAGGTCACTTTTTAGCAATTTTGGCTTTCTGATGTCATCGAGAAACAATGATGACGGGTTGCTAGCCCAACGCCAATAGTCGTCTTCTTACGACATGTGGAGTAGAACGGCAGCTAGTTAACATTCTTATTACTTCCCAGAATAGTCTGCTATTTTACAAGACAACGGGACTTATCGCACATATAGTTAGCTTTTTTACGTCCCAATCTAGCATTAAACACCTGTTTTCATAGTCATAGACGTTCCCTTAACCTTGTGGCGACCTCTAGAGCGCCACACACAGAGTGAAACTTAAGTAAACCTAAGTCACAATTAATACTTAAACGAGAATACACATAAATATATACTACATCTAAAGTTAACCTTTGACTTTTATTAGCTAATTATAAGAACTACCCTATTATAGTATAATCATAGTATGTTATAGTATGTAATCGCTTTAAGAAAACAGTGACGTCATGATAATCAGAGATCAAACTGACCAATGAGACGTGAGTAAATGAGAAAAGAAGTCACATTGACCAATAACAGACAACCCCTATAAATTCTCATTGGTTAAATCATGGAGACCTTGATAACGTCACTATTTTCTTAAAGCGAATATACTATAGTCAACGTATATTTAAGAAATGTATACATATCATATAGATAAATACATATATAGCATATATATTCAACGACCAGACTGGAAAGCAGTAGAAAAGCCTAGTTCTTAACTCTGCCTCCACCGGGAATCGAACCCGGGACCTCACGATTAGCGTTCAGGTGTCTAACCGATCGCGCCACGGAGGTCGTCAAAATATTTATTTATTTATTATTATTAAGTTAAGCCCTACCATTACAGGATAACCCTAATGCGGTAGAGTAACACGATTTTTACAAAAATAAACGTATAACAAAAATATAACATTGCTATCTAATATCAACTTAACCTATAACATAAAATATATATACCCAAACGTGTATATTGCCAAATATATGAGTCACTTATAATTTACATGATTGCTCCTTTCTTTTGAAGAGTTCCCCACTTACGTCTGCAGCACCAGCTGTCTGGTCTCCGGGTCCTTGGTGACGTAGGCGGTGAGCCCCACGGCTGAGCTGCCTCGGCCCGAGGTGTACTGCGCGCGAGGCACCAGGTCGTGCACCCAGCGGAGCAGCTGCGACTTACTCGTGCCAGGGTCGCCGCATAACAGGATGTTTATTTCGGATCTGGAATACATGATGAATTAATGATTCGTCCAGTCTTATTTTTGCTACTATATTCGATGTAAATAATCATAATATTTAATACACTATTGCACCAATTGAAGCGGCCGCTAGCTAAGTTTATTTAAGACTTGTGTTGGGTACTGCGAAAACTGGAATACCTAGGACACATCATGCGAAATACTAAATATGATCTGCTCCAACTAATCATTCAAGGCAAAATAAACGGCAAACGAAGACCTGGCCGACGTAAGACTTCATGGCTAAAAAACCTTCGGCAGTGGTTCAATATGAGCTCAAGATCACTGTTTCGTGCAGCAGTCAATAAAGTCCAGCTTGCCTTAATGATTAAAAACCTCAAGTGAAATCAAGCCATACGATTGGCCGACCTCCTATTGGGAGATGGCACCTCAAGAAGAAGAAGTTGGGTACTAGTCAATGTAAATTTAAGAAACATACTTATTGTGTATAGATAAATGCGTATATATAATCAACAACCACGCTGGAAAGAAGAAAAGCATAGTTCTTAACCCAACCTCCACTGAGAATCGATCCCGGGACCTCACGATTACGGTTCAGGTCGATACGACATACACAGGAACGATGTCGTCAATAGAATACTTATAAGGTGTGGAATTTTCTAGCAAGTCTTAGCAAAAAAGTAATTAGGTGTCAGTGAAATCCATTGAGCAAGATCTATCTTTCATCCACATCACAAATATATGTAAATGCTAAAAGTAGTCAAACTAATTTCATTTTTCCGAGACTATTCACTTCAAATGGTATTATAGAACAATAATGAATATGTATGAAATTTAACCAAAAGTATACAGACATTTTATTACGACTTTCAGATTCTGACAACCCCTGAAATACATATAACGACATAAGCATATGTTCTGCACTGAGTATATAATCTTTTACTTAATCTATAAAAGCCACTGAACTCAACAAACTCCCTAGAACCTCACCTAAAATGGGTCCTGCCAGCCGCATTGAAGTTCTTCTTAGTACCGCCTAGCAATTGCAACAGCACCCCTTTCTTGATGTCCAAGTTCTCATAAATGGATGGAGCGATGGCCCTGGCCAGCCTTTCGTAGGAATCCGACTGCGCTGACAGTGTCTTGAACATTTCTATGCGTTCTGGTGGGAAGCGGTGCTCTTTGCTGAAATTGTTAAGTATTGTGTCAACGTGATGTATGTTAATTTTTATATTAAAAAATAATTTACATTAACTATGTATAAAATGAAAAAAACAGCGAAAGTCTTAAATATTATGTACGTAGTGGGAGAGATGAGATTTACGTTTCAGTGTAGTCAAATGATTTAATTATGACGCTATGATAGTAGTAGTATATACATACATACACATCACGCCTGGTTCCCTGTAGAGGGGTAGGCAGAGATCACGGATCCCTGTTTGACCCGATCCTGACAGACCACTTTCACTTCATTGACACTCATTCATCTTATCGTACACACTCGGCCTCACTCCTAACGTCGCCCTTTTTCAATATAGTAGTAATGTAACAAAATTAGTAGTATTCAAGATACTGAACTCATTATTTTAAGTTTTTATTCAACATAAATAAAAATAACGTACATTCATTGAAAGTTAAAACATAAAACTGACACTAGTTATCTTTTAATATTAAACCATTAGTAGTATTAAGTTAAGTCAAAGTCAAATGTTTTTATTCAACATAAGTACAAGTACAGTACATTCATTGAAAGTCAAAACATTTGCCTGTCACTTGTCTCTTAGCATTATAATTCTACCATTGGTTCGGAAGCCCTGGCTCGGAGAAGAACCAACAAGAAACATAACATAAAAACATAACATACGCTTCACGACTTGTGTATACACACTCCCTTTTTTATTATGGCGGGGTAGTCAGAGGCTTGAATGCCCATCTCCGAAATTTCGAAGGCATGTTAGGTATGGGTCATTCGTAGCCCGCGTATCACTATATAGACAGCACCCAACGTGATAGGTAGTGAACTGGGCCCTTACTCCACTAATTCATATTGGCCACAATATTACTTCAGTGTCGACATTGTGGCAGTTCAATGGCCGTAATTTGACACTTTTCGCACTCCACTAACAAATTTTGGCCACTGAAACGCTATCGAAATACTTCTGGGTCTGACGTCCCTCAATATTAGTTCAATAGCCTTCATTTGATACTCTACTATTATTATGACAGCTTTTTTTGTCAATGGTCAATTTCTAATGTACACTCACACGCTCAGTTAGTAGTTTTAGTTTCAATTAAAAACATAAAATATTTTTTCAGGTACGTTTTTAGCTACGTTTACGTTATAAACTTAAAACTTTTAACTGCTAAATCAATATTCATTAATTGACATTGCTGCATTGTCAGTGCAAACAGTTTTTTAAATTGTTGTAATCCATAGACAATAATTTCTGTACTTTGAGTGGCCACTGAAGTGCCATTGACTCGCTATTATGACGCTAGTGTGGCTGTCAAAATATTAGCAGAGTGCCACTTTTACGGCCGAGATGCAGATTTATCGCTATAGCCTCGCAGTTGAGTGGCTGTCAAAGTTAATTAGTGGAGTAAGGGCCCTGTATCGCCGTATATAGGCACTGACTATTACCTATCCTGAGGGATAGGCAGGTTTCCTCGCGATGTTTTCCCTCACCGTTAGCGACTGTAAATTATGTACGTAAATGAAAAACACACATTTAAATTTCATTCATTGGTACATGCCAGAGTCTAGCAATACCAACAAAAAACTCTAATTAAAATTCCTTACCCATCTTCCGTCTCAAGCAGCTTATCATGATGTTTATGATAATGTAGAGCATCCACATGGGTTCGATGTAAGGCCCTTAACGCGGCCCTTCTAGGATGTATAGAAGCAGGGGCAGCCCTTAGGACTCCCGTGACCAGAACCCTTTCACCGGCTCCCGCTTTGCCTACTAACGCTCCGTGGGCTATGACGCTCACTGTGGCCGGGGTACGACCGGCTGCCATGTCGTCTGGGAGAGAATGGGAAAGTTAGGTTGTAGTGTAGAAAGTATCTATATGTGGTGACGTATGTATATTATAAGACTAGGTTTATATTTTTTATTATTATTTTATTATTGTATAATGTAGGGAATGGCCCTGTCTGTCACTAATACCGGTTACGTTAAGGCGTGACCTAGTCTGTGACAGCAGGACGATCAATTACAAAGTGTACTTTAATCAAAATATGTAATTTATAAGGTTTAAATTGTATCTTTTGGAAAATAAAGAATTATTATTATTATTATATATGTGTGTGTGTTTTTGATAAGAAGAAATAATAACATTATATTGCATAGCGATGTCGTTTGGAAGAGAAGAGAGTGTGAGTTAGGTTGTAGTGTAGTATTTATATTGCTCATAAGACTTGGTATATATGTATGGGTTATAGAGGTGAAGAAATGATGACGTAATAGTTAATACGTAACACGCCTGTTTCTTAAAATAACTAATATTGAACCTTGATTAAGCTAGAGATACCAAGCTCTGTCTAGTTCAAGTGATTAAAGGACTATTATGTAAATGAGATAATTATATGCAAAGTATACAAAGGAATTATTAACTTTCTTTCAGATTTTGACAACCCCTGTAATACAACGATTACGCATCGAAACGTAAAATACAAATCAGCTATTTTCTAGTTCTCGTGAAACACTATTATTTTACAGGTTACTACAGTATCCGTACGATATGGTTTACCACCTACATTAAGTATTGATTTTCAGGTAAAAAGTGATCAAATATAACCAACAATTAAACTTAATTGATGGTGGACACTTAACCTGTCTGCCTCGAAAGGGTTTTACATTGTTGCGTATGTTATGAATACAGGTATACATACACACACCATACAAATGCCACCTATCCCCCTTTTACCCAACCCCCCACTCACCGGGGGCCTCCTGCAGTTTCACCAGCTGCTTGTCGCTGAAGTGGGAGCGGTTGTGGATGAGCTGGTAGCTGTGGGCCGTGTTGCAGTGGCTGCAGTGCGACGGCTCCTGCACTCGGCCTCGCTCCAACTCTGCTGAGGCCGCCGCGCCGCATACTGGGAAAAAAAATATATTTAAAAACATACTTTAGGCGAATTAAGGTCATTTTTTCACGATGGGGGAAAACATCGTGAGGAAACCTACCTGTTTGTCGAATAGGTAATAGTTAGTGCTTGTAAATGGCGACATGGCTGACCACCTGTCACATTGAGTACTGACTCTCTGGTCAAGACGTGGGTTCGAGTGGCCATTGAATTACTACCTTCGCAATTGCAGAGATGGACACGTGAACCTCTGACTACCTCGCAAGGGTTAATGGTCGTGAACACGTTTGTCTTTTTTGACTTAATCTTAATCTATTTGAGTTGTCTATCTATCTATATAAGCCTAGACTTCTCAATAGAGGTCCTAGGTTCGAATCACGGCTCTGGCATGTACCAATGAATGATATTTGAAAATGTGTTTTTTCTTTTATGTACATAATTTACAGCCGCAAACGGTGACGGAATTCATGTTGTGGAAACCTGCCTATCCCTCGATATAGGTAATAACCAGTGCCTGTATACGGCTTCACTACCTTTCACGTTGAGTGATGTTAAACACGGTCTTTTACTAACACTGGGCTACAGCCGCGTTTTGACTATTATTTATTATTATTTCATACATTATTATTACTTTTAGGGTGTGTATAACTTACTAAGTATTTAATTAGGGTTGCGATGAGACATATGGATAGACACTTTGGGCGACAATTTAACTATAGGCTATTCGCGTTAAGTAAATAGTGACGTCATTACGTTCAGAGGTTGAACTGGCCAATGAGACGTTAGTTAATAAGAAAACAAATCACTTTGACCAATTGCAGTCAACCGTTGTCACGTCTCATTGGTCAAATCGTGGGGACATGATGACGTCACTATTTTCTTAAAGCGAATACACTATAGAGTTGTGAAAAACTTTTAGAACAAAATAAATAGTTAGTAAGTGTTTTTATTACCTGCGCAACGGAAGAAAGCTTCCCTCATTTCCGGTATGACACCGGAAGCTCTGGTCACCATTCCACTTATGGTCACCAACTGGTCAATGTCTGAAAACAGTTTTTTTAAATATATTTATTTAAAAATATAAATGAATAATAAAAAAAAGCATTTATTCACAGCCACAAAAACATACACAATACAAAATGCTTACAATTAAAACTTATAAACTAGGGGATATAACTTGTGCATGTTATTGTCGCAGCAAAAGAGTTAGAGAGTTTTAAGTTCATTTGTCAGAGTTAAAATAATTCTAAAGAAGATAAATGGCTGAATCATAAAAATTCATCGCTTTGGTCACAAATTAACATGAATATTGGAGTTGTGATGTAATATAAAACATTGGTGACAGGTTGCTAGCCCATCGCCCAATAGATTTCATTAAATCCTAATCCCTAAGTATCCTCTTACGACATGCTTGAAAGAACGGCTAGTTAGCCTTCTTTTTACGTCCCAGTATTACACGGGACCATGGAGTAATTAATAAGAGTGGGCCTTACGCAATATTTGTATGGATACTAGCGTGGCATTACGCGGGGTGAAACGAGGTACGTGAGATGGAGAGGAGATATTACAACCAATTAAATCACGGCATCGGCCAATCAAAACAGGTATCTTCTTCCTACTACACATTGTTAGACTCCGCACCAATTAAAACACGCCATTTGGACTCCGCACCGCGTAACAGGGACCACTCCTTACGCCGCCGGGTCCTCTTTATATTTGGTTAGTGCACGGGACTATATACACCGGAGAGAAAGTTATATTATTATAAATTAATGATAAAAATGTGGAATTTTCTTGTAAGATTTTACCAGGAGGTGCTTCGTCACCCTATTCCTTTACTGACCTTCAGGGTTGAGGTCCCTCATGTTCTTGTGCGGGGCGTTGTAGGGTCTCACTTGGATCTGGTGCTCCAGCACTGCCGCCGGGTACTTCTCGAAGAACAGCTCGTTCACCGCCGCGTCGAACGCTGGGACCACCTGGGAATATATTAAGATTATATACATAGGCTTCACGACTTGTATATGTGGCAGGCCCTAATTAGAAGACAACTCAAATTTCACTATTCTTTAATCAGGTATCTACGTAGTGTAATACAAGATAGTTAGTTTTTTTTAACGTAGAAGTTGTGAATTGCTACTATGATTATGGATGTAGATGTAAAAGCTCAAATTCAATTTCAAATACATAAAAATACTCATAGTACTATAGTATCATATAATTATAATAAACGGGGAGGGAAAACATCAAACATCGTGATGAATCCTGCCTATCACTCGGGATAGGTAATAGCCAGTGCCTAAATACGACGATACGATTCTATCATGTTTGGTGCTGTCTCTCTAGTGAAACGTGTGCTTTGAGTGGCTCATACCTAAGATGCCTTCGAAATTTCGGAGATGGGCACTCAAGTCTCTGATTACCCCGCCACAATAAAAAGGGTGGGTACATATACACATGTCGCAGGATGAAAAGCTATGCCTTTTGTGTAAACAACTATTGCAATTGATAGGTAACATAAAGGTAATCAAAACTGCATCAGTAGTAATAACTACTCTAAAAACCACAAAATTACACCATACCTCTTGAGGATAGCTGATGAGTTGGCGGTGCAACTTGGCATCGAAGATCTTCACATGGTCACAGTCTACGTCCAGGAACGGTTCTTCCAAAGTGTGGATCTAAGATATACAAATCCAATTAGTACTATCCTAAACATTTAGAATTAATAATATAGATATTTTAAGTTTCACAACAATCTTTAGATTATGTATATTCTTTTCAAATAACGTAGATATGATGTGCTTACGAAGACAGCTGGTAACAGCTCCTAATTAAACTCTCCATGTACACACTATCAACACAATCATACATATATTCACTTCCTTTAATTTCTTTTGGGGTTGAGAGCACCAAGACATGAAACCATCTTCTTGGTCACTTATTAGCAAGAATATTAACGTTGTGAGGTTTTATAGAATCCATTTTCACCTAGTTCCTTAGTCTTTTTCTACTTCGTGCTGGGTACAAGAATGGCAGCTAGTTTACATTCTAGTTTTATAGTTTTAAGAGATTCGCGATTTACACTCATGATTAATAATTAACGGGACTTATCGCGTAAGTATATATATAATAACCTATATAATAATAACTATATATAATAACCTTTTATTAACCCGACATTTCGGATAATTAATTAGGTAATTTTATTATATATATACTTACGCGATAAGTCCCGTTCATTATTAATCATTAGTTTACATTCTTTTACTATTTACACTAGCATGGGACCCAGTACTACTAACTAATCATCATACAACATTAACTTACTTCCTCCAGCTTCTGTTCGTACAAAGGCTCATTAGTAACAGCGTTAGGCTCAACAAATCTCTGTATAAACTTGACGAAGCTGTCCCTGCATTCCGCAATGGCTACGTCAGTACCCCAGACTACCAGTTGGGGTTCTGATGATGGTTCCGTTGTGGCTTCGTCCACCTGAAATGTATGTGATGGTTATTATCATCAATTTTGTTAGGTACTGACTGTTAACATGGTTCAAGGAGACCATATAAATACACTCTACAATATTTATGTTCTATATAGATACTTATTTAGTATACGAGTACAATAGGACTTATTTTTACCCAAAGACTAGTAATTAAATGAATTTTAAAACATACAAAAGTTCACACTAAAATACAAAAAAATAAATAAATTGTACACCAAAATACAGTCCCAACCAAAACTTTACCTTTGCGTATGTTTAGCTATGGTTTTGGTGTGGATTTCAGTATTTTCTTGTTTTAATGGTATATATGAATATATTTTAAATCCCAGAAATTCTTAAAAATCCCTATTCTTGAAAAATTTATTAAAATCCAAAAATCAAATCTTATCACATCATAATCAATATTTTTTTTAAGAAGATTTTAAACCATTTATTTATCATTATATCAATGTTTAGTTTATATTACAAAGCACTCTCACCCTAGGTCTCGGAGGAGTGGGAGCCGGTACAGTTCTCCCAAAATGATGTCCACCAAGATCAGCCCTCTGACGTGCCGGAGTAGCGACTCCCACTCGCTGCGAACGAGGAGTTGCCAGGGAACTCGGAGTACCATAGTTGAGTGGGGAACTCAGATCTATGTCTGTACCTAGGAAGGTTATAAATAATGTAATATAAATAATTATAATAATATATTTGGACATTATTATACTAAGTACATTTAAGACTTGTGTTAAGGGTACTAGTCAACGTATATTTAAGAAATGTATACATATTATATATAGATAAATTCATATATAGCATATATAATCAACAACCAGACTGGAAAGCAGTAGAAAAGCGTAGTTCTTAACTCTGCCTCCACCGGGAATCGAACCCGGGACCCCACGATTAGCATTCAGATGGCTAACCGATCGCGCCTCGGAGTCTGTCCACCCTAAAAGGGATTATGGGACATGAATGTATATGTTAGTATTCAATTAAATTTTCTTTTATTCACTGCTTACACTGAGTTGAAAGTACAGCACAACATAACAAGGTAGGTAAGGTTATCTTATATCTATACTGTATCTATCATGTTTAAGACATCAAGTATAAGTTTATCTTAACACAGTAATCTGAATTCCAAATTGCATGAGAAGATGTATGAGTATCAATGAAGCAAAAGTGGTCTGTCAGGATCGGGACAAATGGGGAACCGTGATCACTGCCTACTCCTCTACAAGGAATCAGGCGTGATGTGTATGTTTGTAATATGAATTCTTTTTATTCTCAATTAAAAATCTATACTTTAGTTCTAAGTTTATATTGAAAAATTTACCAAAGGGACTTGAAGGTGCATGTGCTGGGGACGTAGTAGGCAGCTGCTGCGCTGGGGTCCTAGGGGTCCTTGGGGAACGCCTCGGAGTACCAGGAGAGCTATCTGTAATAAAAAGTTATGATTGTGTATTGTCAACTTATGAATATAAAATGCAGACTTAATTTAATAATAATAAAAGCATTTATTCACAGCCACAAAAACATACACAATGCAAAATGTTTACAATTAAAACTTACAAACTAGGGGATATATCTTGTGCATGTTATTGTCTCAGCAAAAGGGTTCCAACTCAGCTGGAATGTACGTTTCATCAGAATCAGAGCCTTTCTCTAAATGAAACTACAGTCGGTAGATGAAATGTGACTTTCAACATATATAAGATCTCTACAAACTCTATTCAAAAGAAATTAACGTTTATAAGTCATACAGGGATAGAATAAAAACAATGAAAAGTTTTGAGGTTACAATATCATAGAATAGAATGTACAAAGGAATTGTAGTGATACCTTTTGATGGTGTTCCTGTAGATCTTTGAGGAGTTTCTGGGACCACAAGCTGCTGCGATGATCTTGTTCGACGGGACGGGGTAGCAACATCCGAAGAGGCGCGAGAGGCCGGTCTTTTAGACGGTGTAGACATGGTAATTTCAGAAGATTTCTATGGGACTATCACTTAAACTGTTCTGTAGCACTGATTTAACAAGTTAAACTACAAAATAACGACAAATAAAAGCATAAAACAAAATAAAAAGCACAGAAACTATAACATCACAACAACCCAAAACAGAAAATGTCAAATTTGGGCGCGAAATCGCAGTAACAAGTAACAACCAGGCATGGGCTTTATATTGTGAACTTTGGCATGGAAAATCGATTTCATAAATCAATCGGATATATGCAACAATTTATCCAGTGATAGTTCGGACGCAAAAAGAATGCTAACTAGCTGCCGTTCGTCCCACCATAAGAGATGACTAAGGGACAAGGGGCAAATGGAATCTATTTGGCCATAGGCTGGCATAGCAACCTGTTACCATTGTTTAATATGACATCACAATCTCATCATTAATGCTAAAAAGTGACCAAGGACAGTCGTCTATGGTGCGTCAACAAAGTCAGCAGCTCAGTGAAAGTTGAAAATATAAATAATTATTTTCGGCTGAATGTTTTGCCTATTGTGATGACAAATTGGCTACATATGTTTGCTTTGGGATTATATTTGGATCCTCAACTGAAACGAACCGAAGAACAAGGAATTCCTTCGGTTGTAGCGGCTGGCGGCGTTGGTGTAACCATGGCGATGGAATAACAAGAAGTTCAAACGCCGTGGCATCAGTGTTTGTACTTCAGCCGACATAACTTTAGTGGTGAATGGCTTAATAAAGAATTTAAAAAAAAAGTGACCAAGGAGATGTTTCTATGTCTACAAAGTTTTGTACAGCCTAAAAAGGATCTAAGGCGTGAATGTATATGTACATTTTCAAAGACTAGCATCGTTGTTACTTTCATCGCCAACATATTTTAAAATTTCTACAACGAAATGTACAACTACCGCTGTTATTTCCAAAACTTTTATCGTAAGCAATTAACAGTGGGCAGATAAAATGAAATAAAATGACAGAACTTGACTTAAAATTTATATTTATAAGGTCGCTTTGCGATCAACACAATCATTAATATATTTTTTAATCATTTAGATTTGATTTGATTTAATCCAGTCTGGCGTCAAACCAAACATTTTTGAAACAGGCGTGCCAAAGTAATTCATGAGCAAAGAAATATATTGCTTTTACTATTTGAAAACTATTCACTATTTCAATGAAATAATATCTTACCAATGTGTGGATTTAAAAATATTAGATATATTTTAACATGAAGAACAGTATACATGTCAGGATTATGAAAGGTAGCTATCGATAGTCTGTCTTTACCTCGTTGTATAAAAGTCGCAACTGAATTAGTAATATTTAAATTCAGAATACTTGTAAATCGATTTACCAAAGTCGATAGTCATATTCGTAATATACATCCCTATTCGCAACTGACAGCTGTCAGTGCAATCGCCGGTTATTCCGGCCATAGACTAGAGTAGAGTACCCGCCACATAAGGTGGCAGTAGCCAAACTTGGAACTAAATTTGACGTTTCCGCCATTGCGTGTTATTTTGTATGAAAGGTAAATTTAGTATTACCAGCGTTGTGTTTTTTGCCCACTCTTTGTAATTTTTATGTTTGTTAAGGGTGATTATAATAAATTGATTTCTGGAGTTTCTTGTTAGTTCTTCTCCAAGGGTCTCCGCTGACAGACCACTTTCGCTTCATTGACATTCATACATTCTCTAATACACTCTCGGCGGTTATAGGTACTCCTAACGTCACCTTTTTTCAATATAGCGTCTATCTGACTGTTACATATATGTCTTATTAGGCCGGCCCCTACGTAACCGCCCTTCCAC
Source organism: Leucoptera coffeella (assembly GCA_030578115.1). Taxonomy (NCBI): domain Eukaryota; kingdom Metazoa; phylum Arthropoda; class Insecta; order Lepidoptera; family Lyonetiidae; genus Leucoptera; species Leucoptera coffeella. The sequence goes on along the minus strand of JAMBLF010001386.1, from coordinate 72,332 downwards.
TTCACTCATATATATTCCTTTTGTCAATATATAGTTTTTTTTAATTTGTACTTAGATCATAAAATAACTTTCAAAGAGAGCTTATGATAGGGCCTATTTTGAATAAAAATATTTTGACTTTTGACTTTGGTATATTAATTTGTTTTATTTGAGTTTATAGCTCTGCAACCAAAGATCGTTACAAATGAAACCTCAATATAATGTATCGAGCCGTATGGCACAGTGAGTGCTAGTTTTGGCGTGTTTACTGGCAACACTGGATTACGCGACTGTGGCGACGCCTCCAACTGCCACCTTATGAGGCGGGTACTCTATGTTGCTATATCGAATGGTAAGCAAGGGGACCATCAGTGCCGAGACGCACAAGTCAAGTTTATCGATTTTCTTGTTTTCAAACAAAGCTCTACGTTCCTGCCAGAGACAAAATTTTTTTATTCATTGATCGTCGCGGTCGTTCATTCACCGCAGCAGTGTTTGTGGTGTTATTTTTTATATTTTCGGTAAAATTATATTTAATTATTAGGATTAATCTTTTCGAGTGCAATTTTTGACTTTATATTATGCTTTTATTGAAGAGGAAATTGTGTTGTGATAGTTTTATGACGAACAAATACGAATTAATAAACTGCTTGCATTATTTATCCATGTTGATATTTTCGGGTAACGCAATAATAATTTTATAAGTTATAAAGTAAAAAATAACTATCACGAGACCGTGAAATTGATGCGCAAAAGTGCAGCTACATAGTATTGGAAAAACGCCTTATTGGTAAGTCTGTTTTTGATGCACAATAGTTATTTTCATGCCTGGCGTATTGACCCAAGATATCGTACGTATACCCAGGTTTGTAGATACGCATTTGCTTTGTGTAACAATTTCGGTAGGCATTTCACATTAATTAGTGCTGTAGGTAGTCCTTGTTGTGTTCTAGTTGTCTTATGTATTACTTTAATGTTATAGGTGGCAGTATGAATACTGTGAATGTCGAAGAATTATACTAACAGAAAATGAAGTTATTAATAGATTACACGCATTAATTTACTAATTGTGCGTTGATTGTTAATTATAATTTTAATAACTTTAATATTATTTCATTTATATGCCTATCAAACTAAAGGAAATGCTAAGTATCGCGAATCTATTTTCGCATTATTATGATATACTTAGCTAAATTAATTAATTCCCGGTTTTTTCTGTATGTATTTTGTGGTATTTTGGTAGGTATATTTATTTAATGTATAGTTGCATAATAAATAATATTTTACACTGCTTGCATGCTTTTTACTGCTTATTATGCTACACAATCTAATCCTGTATAAAATTATGTAATTTGAATTATTAATTTTAAGGATTTTTATATTTAAGGATTTTCAGCTATTTACTTTTCGTATCTCCATATATTCATAGCAGGGAACGTGATAATTCACACGCATTTAATATAGATGCTTTTATATTAACTATAACAAATTTTTGCTTTGTTTATTTTTCATGGCTCATTTTATTCCACTGTACTCGAACGAGTACAATGGGCACATCTGTACTATAATTATCTATATTTTTCCAGGTATTACGAATAACCTACAATGGCCAACCGCAGCGTTTTTACAAGCCAAAATAACTTTTTTGGACTTGAAGAAGCCGTTGAGATGATAATGGCTGATGAAAATTATTTTGGATATGATTGTTGGTAGTGCCACCAGATCCTGCTATTGTGACCGATGAAGAGGAAGGAAATGATGACGATTTGACTTATACAGCTCTTCCCAGGGACGTTCCAGGTACTGTCGAAGTGATTCCGCGTCGTCGTGATCACGATGTTTCAGACTGGGATGATAGTGATGATGAACCGCTTGCCAATTCAGTGCGACCTTCAAAACAACCTAGAATTCATGTCACCAATGTACCAATATGGCGAAAAACTACCAGTTGTTGCATGATTTACGGCTGTTAGGCTACAGATCAACAGGAACCATTAGGGAAAACAGAACAAAAAAATGCCCAGTAAAGGACGTAAAAACTATGAAGAAACAACCAAGGGCAGAATATGACTACAGGTTTGACACCAAAAATGAAATTACAATAGTACGATGGAAGGACAATAATGTGGTCACAATGGGATCAAATTTTGATACTATAGAGCCCTTGGGTAAGATAAAAAGGTAGTGCAATATAAGAAAACAAAAAGTAGATGTTACAATTCCTAGATTGTTTGTGAATTATAACAAGGGAATTGGCGGTGTAGATCAAATGGACCAGTCCATCGGTCTTTACCGTGTATGTATTAGAGGTAAAAAATGGTGGTGGGTAATATTTACTTACTTACTGGACATGGCCGTTTCAAATGCTTGGCGATTACATGATCGACTTTACAAGAATAGAGGGGACGCGTACATGGATCAGTTATCTTTCAAGCGAACGATTGCGCGAGCATATCTTCAACCAACAAAGACGACTAGTAACACACGTACCTATAGAATAATAAAAATCAATTAAATCTAGTTTTGTTACCGACAGACTAGAATAACCAAAGCTCATAATTTTTCTATACGTAATCTGGTTAGATCCTAAAATTCCTAAATCTTAGCAGACATAATAACTAACCTGCCTTTATTAACTTTACCAATTATGTCAGGCCTAAAACCACACCGAATTATTGTGACAGATAATTTATATAAATTAGGAACATGTCTATTATTTAAAACGTAAAACGTATGAAAGGATGTAAGGTTGAATATTCTGTAATTTTATCCTGTAATTTTACACAAGAACGTTCCAGTTTTGTTTTGTTTCTGACTTTTACTCTAAAAGCACAAGTAATTTGTGTGACTTGCATTATTACTTTCATCGCTCTCGAAACCATGACCTATAGACCAGAGCCGAGTGAGAGTGTTTTGTTATTAGATAAGAGACAATATCTCGATCGCCTTGAAATTCGCCACGGATGTGCCTGACACTTGGTCGGATGGTGCTAATGACCCCCTTTCACTGACCTATCCTATGTCCTACAGCGCCACAAACGGGTCCCACTCACGATGACGTAGGCCTCGAAATATTGAAAAAGAAAACAACTGGCCCTGGTCAATGACTCGGGCCGGACGCATGGAGTCTTGTATTAAAAATAAAATTGCACGAACAACAAAGCACGTAGGTTGTGCACTGAACCCGCTCCGGTGCCCGGGTTATTACAGTTTATCGACATTTTTCATAAGGACTTTTTACATCACATTCTATGCTTTACGAGCAGCGCTTAAAAATGCAGTTTGGACGTGCGTGCAGCTGTTCCGATTGCTATGAGATAGTACTGTGTTACTATATTGCTAGTTCACGTATTACTAGCTTAGTACCTATAGCGTCTAACCATAATTTTATATAGCAACGAGTTATAAGGTCGCTCAAAAAGACAAACGCGTTCACGACCATTAACCCGTGCGGGGTAGTCAGGCGTTCAGGTTTCCACAATTTAATATAATGTAGTATGACCACAGATAATATGGTATGACTAAGATTGAAATCGGCAAGCTTCGACCTATAACTACCGAGTGTGTAGGAGTGTCAATGAAGCGAAAGTGGTTCGTCAGAATCGGTACAAATAGGGATCCGTGATCTCTGCCTACCCCAACGGGGAATCAGGCGTGATGTGTATGTAAGTAAAAATAAATATTCAAAACGCCTGTATTATCTCGTTCGATAACATGGCGTGATGGACAACGCATTTAATCACAGGAGATGACGTCTGTGCGTATAAATGCGTGCACAATTCCTGAAATTATGTTAAAACCCTTCCAGGAACCTTACGTCAAAAAAAAAATATTAAAATTTAAAATTAAAATTTATTGGAATTGCTCTATTGTTTACGCAGATAACGAAATTTGGAATTTCGGAGAACACAACAGCCTGTCGCCTACTGACATTGTGTTGCTTCTGTAGATATAAATGCTGACTATGAGCAAGACAATAATAATCTTTTATTCATTCCTAAACGGATGGAAAGATAACATTATAAAATATCTACTATTGCTATTTGTTTGTCGGTAGTCACAATGGCTAGGCCTTACAATATTTGTCCTGAAGGCAACCTGGTAATTCTTAGCAAGATGCTCGCATAACTAAACAAACTATATATAAATATAGAGTTTACGCATAAACCATGCCGATGACGAATATCTCCTGGTTCGTCCGTAAATTTCCTACTAACGTGTAAACAGAAATTTCGTTTTCTGTTTATTAGCAGGCTTGTTTACAGTTTGGTGTTGGGTTTTAGCTTGTAAAGATCATGATGCATTGCAAATACTACCTTATTTATGCCAGATGTATTGAAAAACAATATTATTGTAATAATCAATATTAAATAGGAAGAGTTAAAAAAATTTTGGTTGCTTGAAAGCTAAAATAATTAGTCCTCGTATAATTAAAAACAATAGCAATGTTATTTCTCAATTTATTAAAAAACATTGAATGAATTATAGCAGGTTTCCTTTCCTGTGGCTTAGTACGAAGGTTTATCAATTGGGCAACTTCATGTTCAATTTCTATCACTGGATGCTTCTTATCTTGATTAACTTGTACGTGCCTCTACTCGTACGTATCCTGATGAATGGTAAGCGCGGCATTTTATCCAACTGACTCATACCATACACATCCAGAAAGATCCAATTCTTGGAAGATGCGGGTGCTTCGATCGGTAATCGAATCCAGAATCAAATAATTATTAGGTATTGCATAGGTCAAGATATGTTATACGAAGAGACCTTAATATACCTTATATATAATAATCCATCTGCAATGTTATGGTATTTCGTATTTAAATTCAATTCGTAATAGTTTTATTCTTCTAACGTGCGCCACGACGAAAAGAATTTTTTTTAATTGTTTATCAATCTACAGATCTGAAGATTACGACATCTTTGAAAAGAATTTTAATTGAATGAATCCTGTACTAAGAATGTCAAGCATGACGAAAATATTTATTTCCCTTAGGTGTATTAAGTCTTGAGGCAGTTTTCTTAGAACTTTGGGGGAAATCGTGTTGCAATGGGGTCGCTGAGAATAAGGCACCCCTTTGCGGGAGGTATCGATCGAGTTAGGTTGGGAGGACAACTGAGGGAACCCAGAGCAAGATTAGATAGAAATCATTACTCAAAACTACGTATTAAAATTATTAATTGGTGTATTGATTGAAATTTAAAACTGTGTGTCACACAACGTGTTACGTAACATAAAAACGTTGTATATGGAAGCTGTTGCATACATACACGTTACTACCGTTTTACCGAAGCTGCTTAGGCATTCCCATATATTCTGATGGTGGCAAACCTTCTTTACTAAAGATGCTGAATCTATCCTGATTCTGCGAAATCTTCACCATATAGCTACGTACACGTAAAGAGCATTGTAATGACTTGCAATGCTTCGGACACTGTATACATAAAAAATGTGCATGAAGGATGGTCCAACCAAAAATTTTAACGTTTTCATATCCTATTTAAAAAAATTCATGTATCCAAGACAAAGACGGTCCTTAAACACTCTAAAAGTCTATGGAAACTAGTAAAGTACTATTATATAAGTAAAAGTAAGTATAGTTTACACGATCCCCGTTCAGATATCATCTCCGGTAGCAATGTCATTGTCTTAGCGGCGATAAGCGGCGCCGGCGGAGTAATCGACCTCCGTCCCGATATGCGCTAACAGAACGACTTGTGCTAATGAAGCAGCCTGCACTGCTGCAATCGACTGTAATACTTGATAATGTATAGTGCTGTACCCAAATAGAGAGAAAGTATCTTCTTTACATGCATATTCGTGGTCTTAAATCGATACGATACGATAATATCTCCGAGAAAACCTTTTAACGGCCTTAACAGAGTCAGCATATAAACTAAAATTTTTTTAATATGATATCAATATGACCAATTAAATTATTTCTAGGATGTCGAGTAATTGTACAGCAAAAGTCACCGTCGTTGTCATAAACCATAGGAATTTATGGTCACGCAAAGTATACTTTTAATGCTGAGTCTTGCCATTTAATACATAATAGTAATATTGTAAAACACTTACACCAATTGAACTAGCCCCTTGCTTAGCACTATAAATTGATATATGGTAATAAATGATCATACGCAAAAGCAGAAGATAATGGTAGTTCTTAACTCAGCCTCCACCGGATAACGAATCTAGGATTACCGTCCAGCGCGCCACGTAGTTCGTCAAATAATAACACAATTCTTAAGAATGGTATGAGCAAAGAAGGAGTCAATAAAATTTGTTCAATATTCAAGTACCATATTTTTAGGAAACCATAAACTTGTATAGATTTTCAGCAGTTTTTTGTTTCAGTTCTATCGCACCTGAAACGTAGTTTATTTGTTCGCTAAAGTGCCAATTCGCACAAAAGAAGATACGTTACAAAAGACACATTATTAGCACGTGGCAATACAGAAACTGATCTATAATTTGTGTTTTATCTACATACATATTTAGTAGAAGCACTATCACTTATGGCAGATAAAATGTGGCTTGTACATTGAAAAGGTTCATTCGAACCCATGATCCTAAAAAATCACCTGAGCATCAACCATCTTTCAGCAATAAAATGAACAACAGATGCATTATTAGTGTCCTTTACGATATCCCCAGAATTTATGAAAGTTAACCATTGTGTTTTAAAAGTTTGACTTTTTTTAAGTTAGACTTTTTGTTTCTAAATAGCTTTTTTGCTATTGTATTTGCTGTACTGTTATTTATTACTTGTTCCTTGGTATACTCATTCTGTTGTCTGATTTTGTACACTCAAATGTTAAATTTTTTTTTTAGTGTAAGCTTCCGTGTCTGTAGCCGGAACTTTCTATTAGTATGTAACTAATATAAGTAATAGATACTGAATTAAATAGTGAAAAAATTAGTCATATCCTGGTTAGAAATGGCTAATGATATTCACGGGATGAGACAGGCTGTAGAATGCGGAAACAGACATGGTCTTATGAGTAAGTGATGTCATTTAAAAAAAAATTGGATGGTATATTGTTATATTTATTTGGCTTGATTTGAAAAAAGAAATGCGATGTGATAAATATGAATAAATCTGTGAATTAAACTAGGTCTAGTACAGTACGTATATACTATTCGAAGGAAACTATATATGTAAATTGGCTTTCTAACACAAATTACATCTTTAGTGCATTTGAGCTCAAAGATTTTCCTGATATAATGCTGACAACGCTTTTAAGGAAGCGTTTACATTATAGAATTATTTGGTAATAGGTAGTGTTTTTTCTATCCCAATATGCACGTTCTTTTCCGTCGTTACTCTGTACTTTATATTATATGAATACTAGGAGAAGAATTTGAGTTTTAGAATACATATTGTACAAAAAATGAGGTTTATAACCGTGCTAGCTTATTTGAAATAATGCTTATATGTTTCTCTCTATATGAAACAAACAGAAACGGAGATCTCATAACAGACCCATATATCTCTTTGTGTTACTCGTACACATCCTTGAGTTAAGCGAAAGTGGTTTGCCAGGATCGGGAAAAACATTACTACGACGGCATTACTCTTCAAAGAGAATCGAATGTGTATGCTTATAAAAAGCATTATTAGATACCAGTGTTTATCCATTTAAAAAATTGCAAAACAAATCCCTACTCAAAGTTAAAGGACGTCACGAACAACAAAGGAAACGCTGAAAATACGGTCACGAGTGTAAGTGAAGTCTCAAAGATGCCGGGAGGGGTTTTAGCGAAGAAGCAACGCGTTCTATATTTAGGGAGCCGAATTACGTTCGCGAGAACCCTCTGTGAGGGACCGCCATCGATTTTTGACTCCCCACGCATTCTGAGGCCTCGAAGGGACGCGATGGGCCCTGACCTGCCTCAACGCATCCACACTTACCGGCTCTCTTTCGTACTGCGTCGTACTTATCCCTATCTCTCTCCCGTCACTGGCTGCAGCCTCTAGCCATCCCTTTCTTCGAGAACCCGCTATTTCGGGTATTTACGAAGATAAAATTGTTGAGCACTCACACATTGTTGAGTGAACGACCTAATCTTTTGTGTAATGTGAGCGGTGAAGGAGCGTGCCTAATGAGATTTTAATAATTAGGTGATTAGGAAAATAGTTTTGTTATTTATTGTGCTTACTTACACACGTAAGCAGTTTTGGGTAATTGCTTTGAGAACTCGATACTGTAAAAACAATAGTTAACGTACCTGTAAATTTATGCGTTTAGAATATACGGAGATTGCTAATAGCAATTTAGGTTGCACATAGTTACATAATCCTAGAATTCGTGGATAGAACCTTTGAGCATATAAGCACCATACCACTTTTGGCATATATTTCCTAGGGGCTAAGTGTAATGGATGCGATATAAGTAAGTTGCCTATATTCCGCATCAAGAGATTGCGCCTAAAAAAACTAAACTAAAACCTAAACTACCTATCGTTAAAATGTTTTACATAATTGTATTCAGGTACATAGTTTACTTTGAATATTCACTATCACAGTAGTCTCTAAAAGGTGTCTTATGGTAATCAGATGAAAGACAAATAGTCTTATCTATATTATAAACCATATTATCAAAACGTTAACACCTTGCTGCAATCTCCAAGCCACTATGCATCGAGAATACTAACAAAAAGTTAATTTCTGAATATTTTGTTTTAACGTGTCATGCAACGTAAAGATTTCAAATAATACATGTCTCAATTGGTTTCGTAAAGAGGCAGATAGGTATTTATATTCTTAGTAGGTATCTGGAAGTATTTATAGTTTCTATCAACCTAAATATAGCTACCTAATTGATATTAAAGTTTATTAATAGATGATAACATAATACAGTTTGGACTATACCCAATATCATTTGATGGTATTAATAGTCATCGTGGTTGCTAAATCTGTTAAATACCTAACTGATAAAAACGTAACAATATCGGAATCGTTTCCTATTTTATTACTGATTTCTACAGCATTTCGGTTTAGTACCTCTTATTTCTAATTATTTCACTACCAACTTTCACATAGGCCATTATTAGGAAAGGCACCTCTAAAAAGGTTGTACAGGTACATAGAAACACAACTATTCCTCCTTCGAAGCTAGTTTGGGCGTCGGAAACTTTTTTTACAAACTCCATCCAAAGTCCGGCTGTCAAACAAGCGAATGATTTTGAAACATGTTGACACCCCGCTACAGTTGAGTTTGCCTGGCTCCAATCATACAGAGCCCTTATCTAAATTACGGGATATTTTGGAATGTATCTATTAGATCCTTTTCTTTCTACGGCTTTTTCTATCTATCCATCCTTTTCTAAACGGAGTTTCACTAGGGGCGGATCTGTAGTGCACAAAGAATATTTGGCCCAAGATTTTTTGCGGAAGGGCCTCGGGTGCGACTTGCTTGTTCCTTTGCTAGTCGCTTGACATGCAAGCCAACATCAACAACGCGTGGCCAGCTCAGCTGAGTAAGTTCTTGTTTTGTAAACACTGCCTTTTTTCTTTTTAGGATGCCACGCTTTACTATAGATTTAGTTTTGATGGTACAGGAACATGTTGTGATTCGTGTTTTTGATAGGGCTTTGTTGTGTTTATATCTTAGACGCGTCCCTTATTTGTGTTTAGTCGGTGACTGTAGTGTTGGATAGAGTCACATGGTTACTTGTTGGATTCTTTTGTAGTTGTTACCATAGAGAAATAGTTTTTTTATCGAAATAAAAGCTTATTCAGAACTTTCAACTACTGTTACAAATTTTGCGGACGTTTATAACGATATAGGAATATTTAGATTTATGGAATTATAAGTCAATAGTTTTACGTAAAAGCCATATTACATTTAATGGACTTTCCAATCTATTCGAGTGTATGGCTTTCCATTATACGCTTGTCTTTAGAACCACACTCCTAAATGTATTTATCATCACTTATGCGTCGCTTGCTATGCAAAGAGTAGTATAGAGGTTTGTGTCTATGATTTGTGCCAAATCACTATTGCTTAGGTATACCAGGTACATACAGTGTGCATGCTGATAAATATTTCTTTAATTGAATATATTAGTGACTAGTATTAATGTCTAAGATTATATAAAGGACATTATTTAGTGATATTTTTTGATAAATTTTTTGTTTATGTTTAAACATACTATGCTTTTTAATTCTGGTCTGTTTTCATAAATTTTTAATAAATAAATTTACCTACCTACGTAACAATCATAATAGACTTGTTAAAATTGATAATAAGTCTTCATTAGAAAGATATTATACTCTGGATCAAATGTTAATTACTTTTGGCTGTTCTTCTGCTGTTAATTAGTTATTTATCATAAATTAACACCCATCCTTAAATATAATTACACTAGCAATTAATAGTGCACTAACAAACAGCTGTTATATAATTACGAGTATATTATTGGCTGCCGTGAGCATCCGAATATACATTAATTAACTAAATGCAGCGTTGACATCCATCATGACTTACCACATTTAGTCGGATATGGAAGCCTAGACATAACATATTACGATGTTTAATGTACTTTCGTTTAAAGTAATATAAATTTTATTAATGAAAATGTCAAAATTAATAACAAACTTTATTGTACTTCTTTCGTTAGTTTATGTGATTAAACTGTCCCTAAAGTACTGTTTGGTTGATTGCAGGCGCCATCCATGAAATGACGACGACAAGAAGACCATATGTGAGCGCCCTGGGCTCAGGGGGGCCCTCGGGCAGCGCCAGCGGAGGCTCCGAGGGGCCGTCGGCGCACTCGCTGCTGCCAGAGCTGCACGACGTGTCGCACCTCATCTCCAACCTGGTGGGCGCGATGCAGTCGCCCTCCAGCGTCACCGGAGGGCCCTGCACCCCTGCGCCGCCCACCCCCGAGTCTTGGCAGTCGGCCTCCAGCGCCATGCAGCCCATCGGACCGCCGCCGAGGGAGGAGCGCACCAGCGACTCTCCCGGCACCTCCTCGTCCACCTCGACCCCCGGAGTCCGCTGCGAGGAGCGCGGCTGCACCAACGGCTGCCACGAGTGCCGCGACCACATGCTGATGCCCCTGCAGTCGCCCATCGGCACCCGGCCCAGCACCTCCGCCGACTCCGGCTCGGACCCCCGCTGCGATGCGCACTCCTTCCCCGCGCTCTTCTTCTGCGAGCAGTGCACGGTGCTCGCCTGCCTAGACTGCTCCAACGGGGCGCACCGGAGCCACAAGATGCTGTCCATCGACAGGGCCATCGCCGCCGCCGGCTCTAAAGTGGTGCAGGGCCTCGAGCACGTCAAGCTGGGCACAAAACAGATCAAGATGGCGATCGACGAACACGTCGCCAACAGCAAAACTGTCGATCGAGAGAGCCAAGAAGTGTGCACGAAAATACGTAACGCCATGCATAAATTCACAAGAGCGGTGGAAGAACGCGAGCGGGAACTGATCGCCAGGGTGGACACCATGCGCCACGACGCGCAGAGATGCCTCGCCACGAAGACCCACTCCCTGCGAGGTCTGTTGGCCGGCCTCGTGCACACCAACGACCGCCTGCTGCAGTGCATGGAGCTGGAGGGGCTCGAGCTGCTGTACGCGTGCGGGAAGGCCACCGCCGAGATCGACTACTATGCCTCCCTCTACCGGCAACTGAAGCCAACCAACGACAGCCCCGCGATCAACTTCCTGCCGCCGAACTATGACCTCATCGATCAGATAAGGAAGCAATGCGACGTCGTGTCTTCCTACTCGCAGTCACCGTCACCACACGGAGCCTCGGGGCCGCTGCCCCAAAGTGAGGTGATTCGGATGCTTTCGACTGAGCCGGGATTGGGACAGGCGATCGCCGGCCTCGAGGTCCCCGTAGTGATGAAGCTGAAGTGCGCGCCCACCCTGTCCTTCGGCCCAGAAGGACGCCTCGACGGACAAGTGTCGCGGCCTTGGGGCTTATGCGTCGACCGCAACGGCCAAATCATCGTAGCAGATCGACGAAACAACAGGATTCAAATATTCAGCTCCAGAGGTGAGTTTCGCACAGCTTTCGGCACCAAAGGCACCGGCCCGGGCGAGTTCGATCTGCCCGCCGGCATCACCACCGACCACTACGGCCGAATAATCGTAGTCGATAAAGATAATCACCGCGTGCAGATATTCTCCCCGATCGGAACGTTTCTGGGTAAATTCGGCTCGATGGGCAAGGACATCGGCCAGTTCCAGTATCCGTGGGACGTAGCCGTCAACTCAGCTGGGCACATCGCCGTGACAGACACTCGGAACCACCGCGTGCAACTGTTCACCACTTTCGGTACGTACATAACCAAGTTCGTGTTCGAGGGCCCCGGCCACTGCAAGATGCTGAAGGGGCCGACGACCCCTCGCGGCGTCTGCTTCACCACCACCGGCAACCTGGTGATAAGCGACTTCGAGAACGGCCGCCTCATCATGGTGGACCCCACGCTGACCAAGGTGGTGGGCGGGACGGGCCGCGAGGGCGCCAAGCCCGGGGAGCTGAACCGGCCCTCCGGCATGGTGACCGACGACAACGGCCGCATCGTCCTCGCCGACTCCAAGAACATGCGCATCGTGGTGTACTCGAACGAGCTGCGGCACCTGGGCATGATCGACCTCCGCGGCGACACGTGCAGCGGCGACGTCAAGGACCGGCCCAGCGACGTGGCGCTCACCCCCGACGGCCGCCTCGTCGTGCTCTTCGAGACGCTGCCGGAGTCCGCCAGAGACATCCTGGCGCCCAAGAAGAACTGCGTCAAGATATACTAGGCCTCCCCCGGCCCACGCTCGCCGGGGAGCGCAATGCAATAATTCACTGAAAGACTGACTTGAGAAGACTGTCTATCACTTGTGGGCACTCGGTCGCGTCGCCGCCGCGATGACTCGACACTAGAGCTTACTCTGCCAAAATTGTTGATTCGCCAAATATCTTCCATTTCTTTTGAGTTTCTCGAATTGGCATTCTGACTGATTAGTTTAATTTATTCCTACGTTTGCTGTTTGTCGTCTGACATTTGATTAACTAACGACTTTTCGTTGGCTAGTTGGTGAACGACCGACTTTTCACTTACGCACTGGTTTATACGAACCGCTGATCTACTACATGTATCCTATATATCATTTTAACATATATAGCGACTGTAGTGACATATTTTAATCGTTTTAGGTTTATAGTTAGTTACGAAATTTTGCATCATTTATGGCTTGTTAGATAAATTTTTTAGGAATGTTTTCCTCCGTTTTAAATTCTTGCTATACTCTATAATCAAATGGTTTTATATATTATGTGCATTGAGTACATAGCATAGGTAGTTTTAAAGTTATAGACTTAATTACTCTATAGTGAAGCCAGCAATGCATTATCTTGGTGACATATACTTATTAGTTCATTTATCGCTATGTTTTGCCAGGGTTGAGGCTTAGATATACTCAAGTGGCCGTTTCTGCACTTTTGTGAGATAAATCTCTTTATTTTAAAATTCAATCTGTACCGACTTGAGTATTTCCGAAAGGAGCCCAAACGCTGCCGAGTTTGTTAAAATGTAGTTTTATTGTATGAAAATGTGTTCAACCACTAATGTGTTCATAGTTATATGTTACTTACTATAGGCGTATGCATGGCTGTCTTTGTTGCGTGTGAAATCCTTTTTATTAAAGTAAGCTCTGAATTTGTATGAACCTTAAGAAAAGGGCTTGAAGTATATTCGCGGTGCCCAGTTATGACAACATAAATAAATAAAAAAATAGCTAGGGCCACCATCCTCTTTATAACGTAGAGATATGACTAAATACTCTATGAATAAATTAGTTTAGTGTTATCATTTAGAGTCTGTGAACATTTATTGATGATCTCTTGCAGAAACTTGAAAATCTTTTTTGGGATTTATATAAAAATGAATTGATAATGATATTATTGCGGAGTATGATTTATTAGATATATTTTAGTATTGTTTTAATAAAATGCAAGATTATAATGCTTTAGATCGACTATTCGACATCTTACGATTTAACGTAGAAAAATAATTATTTTATAAATTAGTTTTTATTTTATTAAAGGATGGATAGTTATTTTAATGTAATGATTATGTTTGCCTTTAGACTATTTGAGAAATGACTAAACATTTCGATGTTTCCTTTATAATACAGATTTTTAATGTTTTTATTTGTAACTCAGTGCCATATTCTTGTGTTATTACGATTTTGTTGAGTCTTAGTTGTGATTATGAATTACCCATCCACGACTTCCTTAGTGCGATGAAAATTTTATGACAGCGGATTGTTGCTAACAATTTACATTCAATATGTATATGAGATTTCGAAAAGGACACTAAATTTACACAATGACTTAGTATGCAACATAGATTTAAAACTGATAAAAATTGCATTATATCTATACATTTATACATTTTACTTTAGTATCTACGTAGTGTGCTTTTCAAACTTTCATATACAATCGCAATAACTAGTTTTTTATTTAAAAAGGCTTTGCACAGCAAATCCCGTAACTTTATCACTTAATAATGAATGGATACTATATTTTTATAGTAGTAACTAGTTGGACGAGCAATCATCGAATGTTGCCCCGTCATTAGTTATTAAATTGTTTATTTTATTCAAAATTAGAACGTCTAACGTAATTAGTGAACTGCTAAAGTCGACTCGAGATGGCGTTAGGATTAATATATCGACACAGGTATATGATACCTCGAGAGGTCGCCGAGCAGAGGGGCTTTAGCAGTCTGTCACTCTTTGTAAGCTTCAAGCTTGGTTACTTGCAAAGTAATTGTTTATTTTGTGTTTTTTTAATTACTGGAAATGAAATTTTCGTTTATATGTAAACCAGACCCGATGAATTGTGATTTTCTGTCAGCTGCTGACGGCGGGTCGTATGTGATACATACACGGGATCGCCTCCCAAATGGTTAATCATACCATAAAATTGATTAGAAAGATATTATATTACCTACCTACTTTAAAAACTTTTGTTTTGTACCAACGAAGAATCCGTTAAATTATTGTGATACGTTCAAAATAATGAAATGCTTCAGCAATTATGAACTTATTTTAATTTATGTAAATTTCGGTTCGGATAGTGTTCGCTATTCACGATGTAATAGTACAAAGGTAAAGTTAAATAGGTCGCAGCGAGATTTTAATAATATCTACTTATAAAGTCATGTCGAATGTTTAATTGGAATTTCGATGTATCGTAGCCATTGCAGTGCTGCTGTAGTGTGAATTAATTGCTTATTATGGTGTATCGTTGTTAACGTAAGCTTTAGAGATAATTACCCTGCATTGACATCTCCTTTGCGAATGAGCCTATTAAATTATAATTCGCGAACGGACCTCGGGTAACGGGAACACGAAAGTTGACCCTTTTTCGAATTGCATGAAGATTAACCATACAAGACTAGATGCATACTTTAAGTTTCTATCACGAAGCATATGCCTTAAAGTTTCTTCATTAAGGGTTAGTTATAGGGTAAAATATATAGTTTCCTACCCCGTGTTCCAAAGTGACTTAGCATAAGTGTTTGTGGCTTAATAAATTCAATTATGTCCAATTCAATATCAATGAATCTAATGTAATTTGTGATGTTTAGAGAGCTAAAACTGATATTTTATAGTTAACGTTTGCGATGTGAGTCTTGCATTTAAAACTAGGTATAAATTAACATAAAATGTAGGTTTAGTTGTTTCGTAAAGGAGATGCTTCATGCAATTTATAGGTACGTAGTTTTCTGCGCACTCAACACTCATTGACAAATGGTTTATATTGACTATGTTACGGACATTGTATCGTGTGATGGTTAGACTAGTAGAATTATGTAGTTACCCAGTATTATAATAATGCCTATTTAATGTGTATGAAATTTCTGTGTCGTCCTTAGTAGTTACCAGGGTTTTTTAATAAATATTCTTTGTTTGTTTGTGCTATTTTTGCTAAATAGCTTCTTGATAGTAACATAATATCTATTTTATGTAACAACAAAAAGTTTGCATGCTTTTCGTAATGAAGAAAAGAGGTTTGTCTATGGATACCATACTATATCACCTTTAATATTAAAAAAAATAGCACATTCAAACAATATGTGACGAATTTTAGTGAAGGAACCTTTACCACATCTGCATTTGTTGATGAGTGTCTCTTTCGTACCCTAGATAAAACTCGTACAGGTAGTTTAATTATTCAGATACGTTTTTAGTAATATTTTAATGATAAACACAGTATCTACCTCAATGTTTAAGACTGAGTGATTGTCGTTTTTGTATGGTAATCCGATTTTTGGCCTGTTGTCCACCTTCTAATAACATATGCTTAGTGACATCTATTAATAGGTTTATGAAATTATATTCTAATATAACATCAAATAATCAATCTATCAAATTATTGTAATAAGCGACATGGTTAATAACCAATTGTAAATCAAGCAATAAGTTTTTTTATATATTTTAAAATGCATTAATTAACCACGTTAGACTAAATACAAATTTACTGTGTTAATAAAATCAACTATACGTTAGTAGTTTAAACCCAGCATTTTAGAAACCTTGGTAATTATGCCAACAACATATAAAATGGACAAAATACTATTAACTACTACTAACATAGCAATATTTGTATTCATAATCAACCTGTGGTTAATTTATTAATATATTGTATCTACATAGTCACAAACTTATCTGACCTGGTGATAGCGTCGCTGCTGTCGTATTATTGTTGCCGCTTAGTAAATTTGCACGTATGCTAGCCATGGGACTTTTAGTTCCGATACGGTCACCAAGTCAGAAAAATTTGTCGCACCGTAGCGAAAATTTACACTTTTATATTATGAGCAAATATATAGGAATAGTATAAAATTCAAAGTATAGTAATATATCGAGGCTAAAGTGGACAACAGCGCATTTATTTGGCTAACTTTAAGTTGGATTAACTTGAAAACATTGTTGAAATAAGACTGATATGTTCCTAATTTAGTTTAGTATTTTAATTTGGCCTGTTTCATTTCACAAGCATAATACTTATTGAAGATGTTACGATTCTGTATGATTAGTTTTAACATAACGTTTAACGCTATAACCATAATGATTAGTCACAAAATTTTTTTATAGATGTTTAATACATAAATTCTTAGAAATTGCCGTTTTATTTGAAACGTTGATTCACAAACTCATCCTCATATATTCACGCCCTTCTATTGCTTTCCGGTAGGACAGAACTTCAGACGTATAATATAATTAAATACCGGAAAATATATAGGTGAAGGAAAATATAATTGTGTGACAGATTAAGTAATACGAGACGTGAACGGTTCAGTCTGAGGGAAGATTTAGTGTAATAACTGACAATCGATTTTAAGGTGGGTTTGATACATACAGCGGACGAATAAAAGAAAAGTTTTACAGTATGAGTAAATGGTAGGTTTGGACGAAAAATAATCGAAAGAAAAGCACATAATGCGACCTCCGTGGCGCGATCGGTTAGCCGGCTAAACGCTAATCGTGCGGTCCCGGGTTCGATTCCCGGTGGAGGCTGAGTTAAGAAATACGCCTTTCTTCTGCTTCCCAGCTTGGTCGTTGATAATGTATAGTATATATGTATTTATCTATGTATAAAGTCTTAAATGTACTTACCAAGGAGCTAGTTCAATTGGTGTAAATATGTCCAAATATTATTATAAATTAAAAATTATAATCGGTGCTTGTAAATAGCGACATGGCTTACCACCTGTCACACTATCTGGTTTAGTCACACATGGGTTCGTGGTGGCCATAGAATTATTACCATCGCAATTGCGGAGATAGACTCCTGGTCCTCTGACTACCACACAAGTGGTTGTGAACGCATTTATTTTGGATTTTTTTCAATTGTTGGACTTGCTCAATGGCACATTAGCAAGATAGCCTTTTCACAATATGTTCTAGGGTATGCAATAAAACGAGCGATACAGATAAGCGTTCGAATATATTAGAGCAGTTAAGCGAGGGCCGTGGGAGGGGCTGGCTCATCGACATCCTCCTTGGCTAGGGGCGCGTCTTCCTCAGTCACCTCTAGCACCTTGGGCCCGTACAGCAGCAGGTACGCGCAGTGCCAGTCGCCTGCAATTACGTACACATTATCACTACATAGTATAAAACAAAGTCGCTTTCTCTGTCCCTATGTCCCTTTGTATGCTTAAATCTTTGAAACTACGCAACGGATTTTGATGCGGTTTTTTTAATAGATAGTGTGATTCAAGAGGAAGGTTCATATGAATAATAACATCCATTAAATAGTGGAGTAGGCTATATATTTTATACCCGTGCGAAGCCGGAGCGGGTCGCTAGTATTGTTATAAAAACATATGCTTAGAGACTTGTGTACACACTCCCTGTTTATTGTGGTTGAGTGCCTATCTGCGAATTCGAAAGGGTTTATATTGCTGGATAAATAATGAAATAAAGTTTTTAGCCTAATGTATAAACGTAATAAAACATAATGTATAAAACTACGTGTATAAAGATCTATTTAAATAATTTCGTGCAACCGTCAACTACTCCATACCCAGTACTGTAGAGGCATGAAATCTTGAACAGTTATACTTTAGTGTTAATAATTACGATATAACAATTGTGGCTCTAGTGTTTTTAATACCTTATATAATTAAGTTAACAAGTCAACTTAATGCTCTTTCTATTTTGACGGCAGTATTACTCATTCCCTAGCTCCCTAACCTTTCTTTCCCTACCACATTAACACCACCTTATGAACTGTTATGGAGTGATATAACACATAGTTTTTGCACGCGTTTGCCTCTTCATGTCTCTGGTCATTTACGAAGGAAACATTTGCTGACAGGGCGTTGTCGTCTTCTTTATTGGCACCACTCAGTTCATAGTAGAGTTCTTTTTCCATCGAATGGTTAAGACAGTTTGGTAGGCAAAAAAAAACGTATTCACGACCATTAACCCTTGTGAGGTAGTCAGAGGCTCAGGTGTCCATTTCCGCAATTGCGAAGGTAGTAATTCTATGGCCACCTCAAACCCACGTGTTGACCAGATAGTCAGTACTCAATGTGACAGGTCATGTCGCCATTTACAAGCACTAACTATTACCTGTTCGTGGAACAGGTAGGTTTCCTCACGATGTTTTCCCTCACCGTAGTATTCGTATCCGTAGGTTTAGTAGGCTAGGGATAATAAATATAGTATATTTGCATTAAGAAAATAGTGACGTCATCATGTTCCCGCAATTTGACCAATGAGACGTGACACCGGTTGTCTGCGATTGGTCAATGTGACTTAGTTTACTATTAACTAACGTCTGATTGGTCAGTTTACCCCCTGAATAGCATGACGTCACTATTTACTTAACGCGAATAGCCTATAGTTAATTTTTAAAAAGGCTTTTGAATTCATTCATATAAAAGGACCCTGGACTCACCACCACCACTGAGCTTCAGCACCTCTTCCTCCGACACAGAGGTGATGGTCTCATCATCGCAGCGCAGCCAGCCATCACCGCGCGCCACCCACGCCACGTAATGGCCTGATGATGAGGAGCGGCCGCGGTGGGTCAGCACCGCCTGTAAGCGGTAGTAGCCGCTGTTGTTGCTGCCGACATCTAAAAGGGTATATTTGATATAATTTGTTGTAGAAGACTACATTGAACTAGCTTTAATTTAATAATTATAAATAGCTTAAATATAATAATTGATAAGTAAATTTATGAAATAAGTAGTTATTAAAAATAAATGCATTATGCTTCAAATGGATTATTTATTTTCTAACAAATTCGGCATACCCCAGTCGTTAGGCCGTTTAAGAAATGCACCAAATACAACGTTATGGGAAAACTTTAAAATTTAACATACTTCCCCTCCATGTCGCATAGTCGTAGGACGCCATGTGTATATTATTATAGTACTACATCTATGAACAAGCAATATCAAATAATTTGCCACATTTTTATTTATCAAAAGTTTTCATTACATGAAACATAGATGGCACTGTAACTATAATTTGATTTTTATATTATATTCTTCGCTCCTATTAGTAGCAGGGTGATGTTATATAGCCTAAAGCCTTCCTCAATAAATGGTCTATCTGACACAAATAGAATTTTTGAATTCGAACCGATTCGTTCCTGAGATTAGCGCAAAACTAACAAACTCTTCAGCTTTATAATATTAGTATAGATATGCTCACCATTCTCAAACCAGTAGGGGTAGACAGGCTTCCTCTCTTTGCGGTCGTCCCCGTGATTCCTATTCTGGCCCTGGCCCACAGACAAGGCACCTTGTACTACTTTTTCTTCATACTCCTAAAGAAAAAAAATAATAAAAAAAATCTATTGCATTATTTATTATTATTATTATTTATCCGTAATCTCTGCCTACCGCTCTACAGGGAATCAGGCGTGATGTGTATGTGTGTATGTATTCTATTGCACTATGTTTTTGTTAATAACTAATTATACTGTGTGATCAATAAAGAATAAACGAAAAAAAAATTATATGAAAAAAATATCCCCCCAAGTTAGGGACGTAAAAAGAATGCTAACTAGCTGCCGTTCTTTGCGGCATCTGGTAGAAGGCAACTTAGAGTAAACTAGACAAAGTAGGAGTAAATGAAATTGGGCGATGGGCTAGCAAACTGTCACCAATGTTACATTATAACTTCGCTAACCCAATATTTAGGCTAAAAATGACCTAGGAGACATTTCAGAGGTCTGTCTCCTCCGAAACGTGAATGTATATATACAAAACAAACGCTTTCACGACCATTACCCCTTGCGGGGAAGTCAGAGGTTCAGGTGTCCATCTCCGCAATGCGAAGGTAGTAATTCTCGAACCCACGTGTTGGCCAGATAGTCAGTACTCAATGTGACAGGTGGTAAGCCATGTCACCATTTACAAGCACTATTTCCTGTTCGGGGAACAGGTTAGGTTTCTTCACGATTTTTCCCTCACTGTAGTATCTAACGCATTTCGTAAATATATTTTTTCACGAAAATGTACATAGAAATTCATTAAACTTCATTTCCATTGGTACATGCTCAAGCGGGATTTGAACCCTGTACCCACTGATACAGAGTCAAGCCCAAACAACTGAGCTACGTCGATTTGTATATATGTCTAGATTATGATTAATAACTAACGGGACTTATCGCGTATGTTTTTAAATAATAAAGTTACCTTTATTAACCCGACGTTTCGGCTACGTCGCAGCAGCCATGGTCACGGGCAGACTCAAGTAAGTCCCGTTATTAATCATGAGTATAAATCGCGAATCTCTTAAAACTATGTCTAGATTAAACAAATAGTTTTCGTACTTCCATGTACCCATTACACACCTTGAACTTATTCCTCATCGGCATGAGTCTCTCCTGCAGTTCTGGCGAGCAGAGTTCGTACACGTCAAGGTCGAGGGGGAACTTCACGTCCTTCAGTATCTTCGCGTTAATCGCCATCTTCTCCTTGTAGTAGAACCTTACGAACTGCACTGTTAGGTAGGCTGGCAAACGGCTGATTTTCGACTGAAAACATACATACACATTACACATACGTCGAATACTACGGTGAGGGAAAAGATCGTGAGGAAACCTACCTGTTCCCCAACAGGTTATAATTAGTGCTTGTAAATGGCGACATGGCTGACCACCTGTCACATTGCGTACTGACTATCTGGTCAACACGTGGGTTTGCGGTGGCCATAGAATTCCTACCTTCGCAATTGCGGAGATGGGCCCCTGAACGTCTAACTACCCCGCAAGAGTTAATGGTAGTTTTTGTACATATACGTCGTTTAATTCCTTTATATAGAAAATTTTAATAGAAATTCGGAGATTTAATATCTGCTCGGTAACTGAACGTGTTGAAATTCGTCTTATCCACTTTTTTCAAGTATTCTACGTGGTTGGAACCAAAGTAAAAAGAAAACTCTTCTAATATATACAATGTTTTAATTGATACTAAACTAGTCAAAATACACACATATTCACGTCTCTACGGCTTAGACAGACTTTTACTAAGCCACTACCAACTTCTCACTATTACTGGCGTGATATTGAACTGCAATTGTGCTAAAATGCATTAGTGGAATAAGTCCCCAAATATTACGCGTCAAACGTTACAGGTTGTTGGTTGTTACCGGCAGGTACTACTTAATAGAATTATTACCATCCATAACTATAAACCTATAAACTCCAAAAGGGTCATAAATTTTAGTTAAATATAATTATACTAAAGTATGGACTTACCGTTTTAGTATAGACGGCATCCCTGCCTAGTGTTTGTGACATCTTTGTTATTTGTTCTGACATTTTCTGTAATGGAAACGAAATTATTTTATTATATATGGTATAAAACTAAATACTTCCTTAGGGATAAAGAATCTATTTGGCTATGGGCTAGCAACCTGTCACCAATGTTTCATGTGACATCGCAATCCCAATATTCATGCTAAAGAGTGTACTAGGAGATATTATATCTAAGCTTAATTTTAGGATATATGGGTTCATTTTAAGATAACCATCCTTATTATGAGGTCGTTTGTATGATGTCAATCAATCAATCAGCCTATGTCAGTCCACTGCTGAGCGTAGGCCTGCCCAAGGTTACGCCACAAAACACGATCACTCGTGGCCCTCAGCCAACCACTATCAGCGACCCTTTTCAGGTCATCGGTCGTGGTCACCATTCGAGAACCACTTTGCTCCAACGGTAGTCGGTTCTGCGCCAGACGTAGCCAGCCCACTGCCACTTCAGTTTGCAACATCAATAGACTATGTCTACGACTTTGGTTCTCTACCGGATAATCTCGTTTCGTTCGTTGTATGATGTGTTGTAGATCAATTCAGTATCAAGTATAAAAGCATAATCACTACATAGTATAAAACAAAGTCGCTTTCTTTGTCCCTATGTCCCTTTGTATGCTTAAATCTTTGAAACTACGCAACGGATTTTGATGCGGTTTTTTTTAATAGATTCAAGAGTAAGTCAAAGTCAAATGTTTTTATTCAATATAAGTACAAGTACAGTACATTCATTGCAGACAATGTGTACATTAAACTTAATAATAATTCATTAGAACATGATCAAAGCTTCACATTCAACAAATATTGTTTAACAAGAAACTTAAGGGGAGGGAAAGAAGGGAGTGTGTATACATCATACATATATATATATATATATATATAAAAGTCATACCGATCTAAGCCCCGACTGCAGATACTTCACATCTTGGGATATGAAGCAGGAGAGTTGCAGGAAGGTCTCCGTGGTACGCGTGGGAGCTTCCTCCGCCTCCCCACAAACCAGTTCTACGTCCAACGTGCCGCCGAAGTACTGCTCGATTATAGAGGTCCTGGGAACGAAGATTGTTTATTTAATAATTAAATACATACATATGACCTAGTGGAGTGCATAGGTTTATAGTTATGAATGGGTTTAATTCTATTAAATAGCCTGTAATACCTAATAACCTGTAACGTTTGGTGCTGACTGTTTGGCGAAAAGTATGTTCTAAGAGGCTATATTATATATATATATATATATACTCGTATAATACTGAAAACTACTCCAAAAATATATACTAACGCAAAATTGTTACATGTACAGTCAACGCTTAAAGTGCAGTCCCAGCAACTTTCTGTAAGTTTTACGTTTATAAGAACAAAAGATAAAGTTTTACATTTTAAAACTGGCGCCACAATGGATTGTTATGGCCACTATACATTCGCGTGCTTCGAAATGCAAAATATGTTTTGATTGTTTGTAGAAAGAATAAAAAAGGGTTATTTCCTGTGCTATTGTTATAAAGAAAACCAACTCTATATATACATATAAATGCGTCCTTTATATCCCCTTCGGATTGTCGGAATAAAATATTCTCTTTTGACACTTTTAGCATTCATATGAAACATTGGAGATACATAGCTAGCCCATCGCCTAACCGATTCCATTATCCCCTACTCCCTACGACATGCTGAATAACGGCAGCTAGTCAGCATTATTTTCACGTCTTATTCACCTGTTACCCGTAATTCTATTATACAATCTCTATCAGCTGAAATTCGGTGGATTTACTGAGCCCGCGCTCCATAGATTCTCGCCGAGCTTGAGGCCATTTGGGATCTCCACGGCACACCACACTAATTGACTGACATTTAATTCTAATTGATGATTTTAATATAATAACTTTTTTTCGTGTATAACATTTTTCTTATTAAATTTTGTAATTTATAATTATTCGTCAGTGCTATTGTGGAGTTTTAATAAAGGATTATTATTATTATAAATAATGTATTTTAAATGTAATTTATTTGAATGAAATATAATTTTTATGTGTATCAATTCTATTGTATGTAATTGATGTGGATGTCTCAATAAACATATCATTATTAAACAAGAGCATAAATCTGTTCTTCTACGTTACCTGTCACCAGTGATAGGTGGCGCGGCGGGCAGTCGCTGGTGCAGCGCGCGTACCAGCTCCGACCAGCACTCGGAGGCGTCTTGTTGCGCCAACCCGCCTGCCGGACTGCGCTCCGCCAAACGCGGCGCCGACGCGTGTAGGGCCCTGGGAAATAGAGGGTAGAAATGGGTTAACATAGAGGCTTAATATGAAGGAATAGAAAGTTCATTTTTATAGTGTACTCATAATATAGTGAAGGCGCGGTTTAGAAATCGTCTTCTGATCGCCACTTTGAACGATCCTGACCAATTAATCTAATCTAACCTGACATGTCTCATTAGTGCTCTACTGTTCCTCACGCTACGTACATCCGCCTTGAGAAGAACGCTTCCAACGTGAATTCACATTCCCTAGGACCAACCCTTACCATCCATCCTAACTCTATAAATTCCTTTCGTCTTCTTTCTTTTACATTCATACGCTCAGTTATATTAAAGAACATCATCATCCCTCTGTTTTTTGATACGCTTCAATACTTCCATACTCTTCTGCCAGCCATCATTTTTGCAGTTATTCACTTCTTTTTCCAACATTCCTTACACATAAGGTTAAATTAAAAATAAATCCAGATAAAACCACATTAAAAATCATAGACAGTGACATCTTTCGTCTTGTATATTAAAACACTAACTTGAGGAGCCTGGCGACTGGGCCGGCGCAGTGTCCGGGTGCCCCGCTGTCCAGCGCTGCCATCGTCTCACTCAGCGCTGAGGTTAAGGCACCTGCTGTGCTACCACCCGATGCTGAAAAACATATACTATGAAGGTTATCTTCCTTCGGGCTGTATAGGACTTTGGAGATCTCTTTGGTCACTTTGTATAATAGAATCGGGGTTATGATCAACAGTTTTATTTTACTCAAGCACATAGTTTACATAATTTTAGTTGTATTGACACCAGTTATCATTCAATTAAAATTAATTCTATGCATCAGTCAGTGGTTGACTTTCTGGATGATCACTGGTTGATATTAGTCATTGAAAATATGGTAATAAAACCTATTGGTCACATGTATACTCTTCAGAAATACCCAGTATATGTTAGCATAACCTGTAACTCATTATTGGATAAAATTTGACTTGTTACTGCTTTGCTGTAACTACATTTTCTTGATATATGGGCTTATGACTACCCCTATAAAGGTTAACTGTTGTAAAGCTTTATATTATGTATAAACACTCACCGCTGTCGTAATTAAGCAGTGCATTCTTCAGTTCCGGTACAGTCTTGAGGCACTGAACGGTGGCATTCATGTAACATGTATTGCCCAGATTCATTAGCCCAGTTGGCAGGTCCATCTGTGGAACAAAATTACATATTTTACATTTTTACATATTATCCTTACTTATCTTACTTTAATGACTGATAAGTTATTTACATCTAATATAAGCATTCAAAATAGGTATACGTATCTTAGTGCTTCCTATGTTTATTCGCGATACCTACTGATAGTAAAGACTCGAACTTGACCTGTGTCAGTCCATCACATTGTAATACAATAAACTTTTACATATTATCCTTACTTTTCTTAGTTTCATAGTCATTCTATGTCCATGGTATAAAACGTCATACATTTAATCATAAGGTTCCAGCATAATTCTCAGTGGAGGCTAAGTTAAAACAAATGATTTTGTTCTCCTAGTTGATTATATCTACTTATATAGACCCATGCTAGTTTAAGATGTGTAAAGGATTCTAAGAAGCCATTCTTTCCCAGCATGATGCAGCACTTTAAAGGAAAGGAATTAGTGAAATAACATTTTAAATATATTGCCACAATCGTAGAACAAAAACTGATCTTCATTTTCCTTACTTTACAGGAGAGTGCATTAAAGTTAAATAATTTTTTTTACATATCTCCTAATTACTTGGTAAATCAATACAGCATGAAATTTTGCAGTTGCATTTAATTTGAAGTGTTATAAAATACTATTCAAACAAAACTATAATCATTTGTCTAGTTTTTGCAAAAAGCCACATGCGTCGGTGTTTTATGATTGCTACATATTAAAAAGCCTAGTTCAGTTGGTGTAATACTGTCCCAAATATAACCATACAGAACACTTACCGCACAAGCTAGCTCAGTCTCATTCATGTCCTCAACGAATCGTGTTTGCACAACTGGGGCAGCTGGAACATCCTCGTCTTTGCTGCCCATCACCAGCACCAGAGCATTCTGGAATACAAAACAAAAGTGGTTTGTCAGGATCAGGATATATGGACAGGGAATTGGGTGTGATCTGTATTTATGTACAGCCAGCACTGAAAGTGCAGTCCCAGCAACTTTTTATAAGGTTTATGTTTATAAGAACAAAAGACAATATTTTACATTTTAAAACTGGCGCCACTATACGTTCACGTGCTTCGAAATGAAAAATATTGTCTTTAGTTTTTATAAACATAACACTTATAAAAAGTCAGTCACAATTTACGAGAGAAAATATCAGTAAATTAAACTTGGTAAAACCTAGGATCTATTTATATTATGTTCTGTGTTTACTATCTGGTTAACATGTGGGTTTGGGATGACTCTGAATTTTTAGGGATTGAAATTTAAACCTAAGAATACTCAGCAAGGGTTGTGAATTTTCACCTCTTACATGAAGCCATTCTTCCTGACATGTCAGAAGCACCAACTAAGCAAATAGAGATGAATGAAATCAATTTGACAATGGGCTAGCAATCTATCACCAATGTTCCATATACATACTAACACCAGTCAATTTATAACTAAGGCTATTGCAACATGTCCGAAATGTCTGGTACCAAGGTAATAATTAGTTTATAATTTAAAAGTGATATGTCCCATGTTCTTTTAAAATGAATATAACTTACATTTGAAAGGGAAAAGTTGGCCCATCCATCATCTCTTAGAGTGACACCCTTGCAGACCACCTTCTGTCTTTCCGGTGATACACCAGTCAGGGCGTAAATCTGTGCTTTGAACAACACTGGATCATCATCTGTGTTCACTTCCACAGATGGGAACATTTCCTTGCCCCATTTAACTTTTACTGGAATAAAAATGATAAAAATACTCATAAACTGTACTGTAAAATTAAGTTAGTATTTACAGTTAGTAAACCTTGAAAGAAAAACATGAAGAAACCTGCCTATCCCCCAGGACAGTTAATAACCAGTGCCTGTATATGCCGATATATTGGGTGCTATTTATCTAGAAAAATGCGGGCTTTGAGTGGCCTATACCTAAAAAGCCTTCGTATTTACAGAGATGGGCACTCAAGCTTTGACTACCGCACCGCAATAAAAAAGGGAGTTTGAAACTTGTAATGCATATTTTTCTGTCAACATTAGTAGTAGTATTTATAACTGCCAAGTTCGCAAAAGGAGTGGATTGTATGTCAATGACAAAAATTCAATGATCTATAACTCCCTTTCTGTAAAGAGATTAGAGTGATGTAAATAAAGTTGAATGTCACCAACGGATTTAAGATAATGCAGGTCATCATTGTTACTATAGGATAAAGACCTATGCACAATTCTATGGCTATCACAATGCACTGTTTATCACCAATATGAATTTTCAAATTTTTTATTAACTGTGTTATGATGGAAAATTCTCGAAAAGTCTAGAGATTCCATAAAATCTTATATTTATTTGAGTCTAAAACAAATTAGATTATAAAGAGGACTTGATACGGATGTTGCAAAATGTTTTGTTTACTTGGATGATGATGACTAAACAAAATTAAAATAGTGTGAAAAGTACGGATGAACATGATCAATGATTGTAACAGGATGAGCATTTCAAGATATTTGATAAGAAACTTGAATAACATCATACTGAATCATTCATAAAGCTTATTTTGAAACAAAACACAGGAATTATAACCAAAAAATATCGGTGAAGGAACCGACTGCATAAAATAATAAATAATCCATAGCATTCGCTTACTTACCTGTAAACTTAGGCATTTCTTCACAAAAAGCTTAAAACAATATAGTATATATAAAAATCCTTCTGATTTCCGTGCACCTAATTGTTTGAAATTCACACAATTTAAAAATAAAAATAGAGGTGGACCAGAAAGTGACAAATCACTTACGAACTTTTTTTGTTTTATTTTTGCTAATGACAGATGCAGTGCACTTCTAAAGAAATAATTAGTTAATCTGTGTAGCTGAAAGCATAAACTTTGTAATCGAATTTATAACAATACATAAGTTAAGTAAAATGTGTTTATTCACTATTTACTGACGTTGCCGATAATTTTAAAGGCGCTGTAGATTAAGCGAATATAAATTTTGTCGTGCACCGATTAACAATTTTAATTAAAGATATGGTAAAAGAAGAAAACATCACTACATTAATTTGCTCGTCATAATTTAAAGCATGACAAATTGTAATAATCAGCAAATATGATACATACATATTTGTAGAAAACCATGTTGTGATAGTATTAAAACTCCGGTATCGTAAAGAAGTTCCTTTCCATTAGGATAAATTAAATACCAGGAATAATGTGGATCTTTAGGAATCTATTCCTTCTAGTTTCATTCTAGAGTAGTCAATTATTACATAAAAAATAACTCATCTAATTATTTCAAGTAATAAGTTACTTTGATATATTCAATTTAGAAGAAATCAATGTTTAACCCTTTGACTGCCGAGCTTTTTCCTATAAAAGGATTACCTCCATTAGCGTAGGTCACCGGTGACCTACGTGGCGCCCAATGAGTTAAACTTCATCCAGTCCATCATCTCAATAATTTCATTTATTACTCTCCACTCTTTCACACATACTCAAAGTTCCAAGACGGGTGATTCACCTTCGCCTCCTTGGGGATCCATGTGACATGTGGCGAACCGTGTCGCATACTTTTAGGAACTCGGGGTCATATCTTTGTTCAATTGTTAAAGTAGGGAAACGTAAGGGATATATTTTCACCGGGGTAAAATGAAAGGATATCTCTCTCCAGTCGATCCCTCATGACTGAGGATCGAGCTTGGATCCTTCGGTAATGCTGAACTATGCTTTAACATTGATGCCGGTCCTCCGCTAGCCGCATTGCAGCACTCATGGTCATTTCCAGCTGGCTTGTCACCTGGTCAGTCTATCTTTTGGTGCGTTAGCCTCTCAAAAGTCATTATAAACTTAAGTGGATCGTCATATATTATTTATAGACAAATATATGCATAATATATAACCCAAAAATTACGGCTAAAAGTGACAAAAGAGATATTAATGGCCGAGGCTTCATATACCCCACAGGGAATAAGGGACTTGAATTTATTTGAATGTCTAATGTGGAGAGCCACATTAGCAATATTGTCGTATGTACTGCATTAAAAATATCCCTGAATATTATTTTATACCGCATATATAATGCGATGCGAAGAATAGAGCATTAAATAAAAGTGAGTTCAATAAACAAATACAGCGGAGTTACTAAGTTTTTATTACATATGTACAGTCAACGCTTAAAGTGCAGTCCCAGTAACTTTTTATAAGGTTTGAGTTTTTACGAACAAAAGAGAATATTTTACATTTTAAAACTGGCGTGGCGCCACTATGCATTGTCATGGCCACTATGCGTTCGCGTACTTTGAAATGAAAAATATTGTCTTTTGTTCTTATAAACGTAAACTTTATAAAAAGTTACTGGAACTGCACTTTTAGCGTTGACTATAGATATATTTGTGTCTCTTAATCCCTTTCAGGGTTGACATAGAATATAATCCAGACCACTTTTAGCAAAAATATGGAGGTTTTGAAGGCACTCATAGATAAATATAGATAGATTATCGGTGACACGTTAAAAACGCAATAGATTCCATTGACTACTTATCCCTAAGTCACTTGCTACGACATGGTGTGGAGATTGGCAGCTAGTTAGCTTTCCTTTTAAGTTCCTGTTAGCGCGGGAGTTTACCCATTTTATGATGATGCATATATCGGTTACCAAAATCTTCGCCCCAAACGCTGAACCAGAAAACAGTCAAAAATAAATACATACCCACGCCTGATTTCCTGTAGAGGGGTAGGCAGAGTTCACGGATCCCCATTTGCCCCCAGATTCTGACAGACCACTTTCTCTTCATTAACACTCATACATCTTCTCATACACACTCGGCGGTTACAGGTACTCCTAACGTCACTCTTTTTTGATATACAGTAAAAAATAATTAATTAATAATAAATTCAATATTGCAGTAAGAACCCGTGTATAACAGTCAAAAATATTAATTATAACAAACAGTGTTATTATAAACTTAAAAAGATTATGAAAAATAGTAAATGAATAAAGTCACAATAATATCACAAAAATATAATAATAATATTATAATAATACAGCTCTAGTGCTAACTGGGACGTAAAAAGTATGCTAACTCTCATTCTCCCCGGCTCGTCTTGCGAGTGTCCGAGATATAGGGGTAAGTGGAATCTATTGGGTGATAGGCTAGCAAACATTCTAATGACATCACAACCCTAATATTTATGGTCAAAAGTGGATAGAACCTAGGAGATATCATCATGATTCCCTGGTCCTCTCCACTCCGAAACGCATTAAAGGACGTAAAAATATACAATTAATAATTCAGTTCGGTTCAAGAATTTATATCAACAGGGTAAAAGGTAACCATTGTATCGCTCGCCGCATAAAAGGTGATGACAAAGCCGATATTTGTATCAAAGCCTTTTCTCACGTGAGTTCGCTTAAGTGACGCGCGCCCCTACGAATCGACGTGTAATGGCGGGGGCGCCGATTCTCCTAATTCGGAGTCGTTAAGATCTTGTTGTAGAATTATAATTAGTAATACGAGTTCTGATTTTATTTGTGTATAATATGTGGCTAATACAACCGGTTTAATAGACACATTAATGTACATTACATTAAAACAAAGAAACAAATACAAAAAAATCTGATATAAAACGTATGATGTAGTTGATTTTTATAAAAACATATTGAATTATTAGTATGTTTAGTTGTAATAGTTATTTCTTTGTAAGTTGAACAATAACATGTATTTAAACCAAACGGTTCAGTATAAATGAAGACAGACACAAGTAGTGTCAAAAAATAGAGATAGGAAAGATCAGGTGGTTTGCATGCATGTAGAAACTTACGAAAGGAACCTTAAGGAACCTCATATTGCGCAAGCCTTATAGTTATAGAAGTAAAAGCGTATATTAATAAGAACCAGTAGTGTTATTATAGAATGACTTATTTTCTCTTTTTTTTGCATGTAATGCAAGTTATTTATAAGTCAAAGAATTGAATGATAAATACACCATTTTTATAAAAATACACAGAAACTACGCTAGGAGTCTATTTATGCTCGTGTTCCAGATACATACGCTATTGGATAGGAGAATCAAAGCTCAGGTACGATGAACTTTTCCCCGACTCAGGCGCAATCGGCATCGGCTGTACGTCAGTTCGACTCCAAGTCTCAAAGCGCCCACACGCATAGTGCTGCGCAACACACGTTAGTGAAGTGAAAACTCTAGTGATTAGAAAACGTGACGGTATATGTCGGTTAAAGAAAACGTCTTTTATAACATAATCGAATTAAACTTGTGTCTGTTGTATAATTTGAGTTGGAGTATACTTTGTGATGTACGGGACGCGAAAGGGCTACTGAGTTGTAAGTTTGCATATTCTGTTTTATTATTTAAATAAAAGCTGGTTTAGTAACGCTAGGCAAATATAAGACAATACGTAAAGTTTATTAAACCAATGCAGTGTCATAAATAATAATAATATTTGGTACACTATTACACCAATTGAACAAGCCCCTTGGTAAGTTCATTTAAGACTTGTGTTAAGAGTACTAGTCAACGTATATTTAAGAAATATATTCTTATTATATATAGATAAATGAATATATAGTATATGTAATCAACAACCAGACTGGAAAGCAGAAGAAAAGCGTAGTTCTTAACTCTCCCTCCACCGAGAATTGAACCCGGGATCTCAAGATTAACGTTCAGGTGGTTAACCAATCGCGCCACGGAGATCGTCACAATAATACTACTACTTTAATGTTTGGTAGGAATTAATGACAGTTAATTTACTCACACGAACTAGATAATCTATTCGAAATACGATCAACTTAAAAACGCAAGAATTTGTTTGCAAAACATACCTGAGAACGATTGTAATTAATGATTTATACGAAAACAAGATCATTAGCGGGCCTATTTATTAAATGTAAATGAATAACGAATTATTTCATGTGGACCGATTTAATTAAATTAAAACAAATTGTATCCTAGTTTTGTTTTAACTAATGTTGTTATATTAATATAATTCCCTTTGGAGAAATAAAATGATATCTATAATGCAACAAATTATTCCAGATATCCACCACATTCACATTATCCTGTAGATTAAATAAAAAACTCATAAAAAATTCTAGACTTCTCTAAATCATTTTAGCTCATTATTAGGAATAGCATTTATTTTGAAATTAATTAATGATTCATGATTTGAATATTCATTTTTAGTACATACGAAACACGAGTATGTTAGTTTCTGGCTCAGGCTTTGTAAACCATCGGTTTTAAGTACAATTAATATTTTTGCAATTTACGAAACTCATCTCTTGTGTAGTAAGGAAACCTACTTATTGTTTGGAATATGCAATAGTCAGTAACACAATTCACGAAACCACATCTGTCATATTAACTACTTACTGACTATTTGCAGAAACTTGACAAAATGATTTACAAATTAACAAAGATTATATTACTTCGCAGCTCTACTTCCCTAACGGAATGGGTAGAGACTATAGGTCGTCAACTTAAACGATTAACGTCTCTCTTGTCTTACTTCATACCTATTACCCTTACATACACATTCATACTTAAATTTAAAATGATTTACTTGAATAGGTGTACGCAGCATGAATAATAGAAGAGCATATATGAGAAGGTTAATGGGTGTGCGTGAAGCAAGGGAGATTTGTAAAGATCGTTTCTTGTGGCGATCGATAGTCTCTGCCTATCCCCTTGGGGATGTAGAGGCGTGAATATATGTTTGTATGTATTACTTTTGTATGTGCCATTAAGCCTAATGTTCAAGTTATTCACAAACGACTGGATATAAAACTATTTGGGACACTATTATATCAATTGATCTAGCTCCTAGGTAATTAAACTTGTGTGAAGGGTAGTAGTCAACGTATATAGGGAATAATATAAGTATATAGATAAATATGTACTCTGTTCTAGAACACAGACTAGTATGGGATGTAAAAAGAATGCTAACTGCCGTTCATGTCTGTCGTAGACAACTAAGGGCCTAGGGATAAATGGATGCAATTGGCCGGGAGACTAGCAACCTGTCACCAATGTTCCATATGGCATCACAAACCTAATATGTTATTTATTCTTATAAGCAACTTATAGATATTCTTACAAGCAACCTAGGAGACATTATCGTATCTCCGAGGTTTTGTCCACGTAAAAGGTTTTAATTCTTCACTCTGCTTCCATCAGGAATCCAACCGAACTTTAAATTAACATTCAAGTGATTAAATCACGCCACGGAGGTCGTTATGCATGTACCATTTCCCCTAACACCGAAACCATTCACAAAACGACTCGTCATTAAACCATAGAGCTTAAATTCAATAAGCTTAATAAAGAAATAATCATCAGCATTCATTCACGATCTATCTAGTCTATGCCCGTTCTGTTTATTTGTTAACAACAAGGTAGTTAATCTTATGGCTGTGGACTGAATGCAAAAAGCTTCATTATGTTCCATCGCCGAAGGTTGGAGCCAGTGGTATCGGGAGATACTATTTGTAGATGAGGTTTTGCAATAGAATAGTAATAGTAGTGAATAAAAAAATGCAAATTAGCTGGCTTTTTCCGTGCTTGTCTGGCGCGTAAACAAAGCTTATTTGCTAGGACGACTAGCAGGTTCATATTAAGGTCAAGAATTTTGATTAATAAACCAAGGAGATATGAAATGTTACCCGTCGTATTATATGTGGCCTGTGTACATAGTCTCTACATTAAAATAGTACATTAATAGGAACTAACATGGATTATTGGCACATTATCTTACTTGTCTTGATGTGTCCTATTTAATTATCTTCCATTCCATTATAAGCATTATTTCGAGCTAATTTCAGAGTCACATCTCCACAGTCTCTTTTGGAATAAACTATGGAATATTGGTCACTCCTATCTAAGACCTGTAAATCATTGCTCCATAAGTTTTTGCTGTGCTGCGAGGAATTTGTAATGTCCGGCGTATTTCCACGATGGTACACAGAATAGCTTAATGTTGATAATCTTTGCCAGTTTTGTCTGTATCGAATCTGTAATGGCATATTCGTTCGATGGCTTTTTAACTATGTATTAGAGGAGATTCAATTATGTAGAGTTTGTTTTAGAGTTAGTTATTAGTAACAGTTTGTAACAGACTAAATAAATGTTTACAATCTTTCTTTCCTTTAATTGGTGCTTGCAATGCTCTCAGGTTATATACTTACATACATATATTCGCGGTATTCATTCCCTTTCATAGCGTATACATAGATACATAGCATATATAGATGTATATATAGATCCTTTGAGATACAACCTCCCAGTTAACTCTAACATCGACGGCATTGTAATGGCATTGATATGGAATAAAAATGACAGGTTATATGAATACTAATCCCTTTCGCGGTGAGCAGAATCTTGGATACATGAAAAAATGTTCTTGGTCACTTAGTAGCATGTATATTGGGGTTTTGATGTCATATGGAATATTGGTGGCAGGTTGCTAGCCTATATTGGGTTTAATGAATACAAACTTTAATTCTTAATTGTTAAGGTTTATAAAGTGTTACGCTTCGTACAGGTTATCGAGTAGGTCAATGGATTTTAAGTAGACACTCAAGATCTGACTATCCTAAAAGGGTGTACTATCCTGACATAAATGCTCATGTCTTTGTCCAATATCATGGTCAAAACATCAGACACATTCGACAAACCATAACAACAACATACAAGACAGTTATCCCTTTCTAGGTAGAACCGTTTATATTATACTTTAATTTAACATAAATAATATTTATGCTTACGATGAGTACCTATAGATATATAATTATTGTGCCAAACTTAGACGGATGCGGTACGAAAACAGGAAATACGCAATAATATGATAAAGTTTCTCTCACACTACCGCGATGTTACTTGACGACCCAGCGAGCTTTCTACTTCATTATGATGGACGGATAACGAGCTTTTTGTTCAATATGTTTAGCATATATTGATTTTACATCAATTTAAACATCCCGTGTTAATACGCACAAACATTCAAGTCTCTACTTCCTTAACAGGCAGGGATTAGACTAGAAACAATAAGCCAAGAGAATGGAAAACAAAATGTAGAGAATTGACATGCGCAAAAAAACACGTTCATGACCTCACGTGTCCTTCTCCGCAACTGCTAAGGTAGTTATTCTATGGCCACATCGAATCCATGTGTTGACAGATAGTCATTACTCAATGTGACAGATGGTAAGTTGCCATTTACAAGCACTGACTATTACCTGTTCGGGGAAACAGTAGGTTTCCTCACGATATTTTCCCTCACCGTAGTATTCGACGTCTTTCGTAAATGCATTTATGTATTATTTTTTATTATATGTTCCACATGTCACGTGCTTGGATTGCGTATTTTTCCACTGGGAAGTCTATAGAATACTAACTAGCTGCCGTTTGTCCCGGCATATCGTAGGAGGCGATTAAGTGACTAAAGGTCTCATATGAATGTTATGACGATTCTGATATACTATTATATGTTCCTTTTTTTGACGACTTCCGTGGCATCGGTTAGACGCCTGAACGCTAATCGTGAGGCAGAGTTAAGAACTACGCTTTTCATCTGCGTTCCAGTCTGGTCGTTGATTATATACGCTATATATGTATTTATCTATATATAATAAGTATATATTTCTTAAATATACGTTGACTAGTACCCTTAACACAAGTCTTCAATGTACTTACCAAGGGGCTAGTTCAATTGGTGTAATAATATCCAAATATATAAAAAAAGTTCTGTATAACTGGAAAGAGATTAAAGGACGTGAACGTGTATGGGTGTTCCCAGGCCCCCATTCACAATGTAGTTGGCAGGCTTGTCAAACGTCAGTCACTTAATAAACGTCAGTCAATAGATGATATAAGTCAAACGGCCTGTTCTTAAGGTACCAACACAAAAACGTATGCAAATCATCTTGTCAAACACAACTTGTGTGGAATGTTTTGTGTGATCTGTGTAAATAGTATGCAGCAGATAGGTAAGTACTTAGGTATGGGTATATAGATGAATAAGTTCCGTGTAGTTCAACCGTTCGGCCCTTTGTATTGCATCCGAATCAATAGGTTTAAAGTTCAAGTATATCGTCCGATACTCAATAAATACGAATATAAATTCACTAAACGCAACGCTATATGTATCTGGGTAAAAAATGACAATGACGGATCGAGCTTAGCCCCTAACCAGCCATTATTGTTGTAGGAAAATTCTATCTCAACTCTCTTAATGCTTTTTTCATCATTGTTTGTCTGCGCATCGTTTTCTTAAACAACGCTCGAGCATCGGTTGAGAAAAAGTTAATCAATCGTGGGACTTCGTAGAATGTTGCTCTTTAGTTTCTTTAGCAATGCTGCCACTGTTTATTATTTACTAAATACATTCATTCTGTCCCGTGCCAGCTGGGACGTACGTAGTAAATAACTAGCAGTCGTTCTTCCAGGCATAAGCATGGGATTATTGATCAATGGAATCTATTAGGAAATGGGCTAGCGACCTATCGTTAATTTTCCACATTAGTGTAATCACAACCCTGATATATATTGTTTGATTGCTGGTTGGGTTGCAGTCACTTTCTGATGGATTATCATTGTTTTAGGGTTAATGTTTTTTTTACTTTTAATAAGTTATTTTATGATCCTTATGTTGAATAAAAAGCATTTAATTTAATTTAATAAAAACCAAAAGTGATCAAGGAGATATTTATGTCTATCAGGCCACCTTGAAAGGTATCAGAGGACATCAATATATATGTATGTTAATTCATTCTTCTATCTCGATTTGGTGTGAGATTCGCATGTCTATAAACAACAACGAATGTTGCTTAGTCAGATATTCACGCGTCCATATCTAAAATTGCGGTATACTACGGTAATTACATATTTGGCTTTAATTGAGTATACATGTTTAAAGTTATACACTTTGATTGATTGACACGCAGATTGATTCAATATACATAAATAGTCACAAGTATTCATATATTACAATAAAGGAATGACAATCACACCGGGAAAAGTGTTTTTTAAATTTTTTTTTGTGTAATATTTGATCATAATACGACATTAAATTATTAAAACCACCAACGGGATTCAATCTTTGGATAGATATGTAACTTACAACTAATTTAACCATTTGCAAGATTTTTAGATAACAGGACAATTAGATCATTCTTCTAAGTCAAGAATGCTTAGTTCACTTTTAAACTGTTTTAACATAAACATCACTCATTCAAAAATTCAAATAAATAAAAACAAACATTCTTTTTGATCTAATTATTTATAACTTAAATAAATTTTCATTCTAAATTAATATTATTTCTGGAATCTTTTTCTGTCCACCCCTTTACCATATACGTGTCGTAATCTTATTAAGACACATGTAATGAGCAAGGTAATAGACACCAGTTAGTCTCAGCGCCATTACCTCTATGGAGGTCGACGCCTCTTCACGGTTCACGCACCGCAGCCTTCCGAATATCGTGCGAGACACTTGACGCGCTTTCGGACATGTATGTGAAAAAACATTCGTCTTTTTATCCTTTTTGGGTATATAGAACCTCAAAGATATACCTTCAGGTGACTTTCTCAATAATTAGGTACAGATTATGATATAAATTAGGACGAAATATCGAAAAAAATCACACATGAAAAACACATATAAAAGACATCAACGCGCATTTTCGATTGCAATTTCATACATAGCATATATTCATGCCTTTACGTTCCTATCGAGATAGGTAGAGACTATCGATCGCTACCTGGAACGATTCTGACATATGCCTCTTATTTCATTGACACTCTTTAACCCTCTCATACATTGAATTAATTTAAATGCACTTAAAATTCGTATTTAAATTATTCAGGTATATATTATATATACCTTTTATAATAGGTATATACAGGGTGACAGATTCATAACTGGCAAAATTTTAACCTGGTTATTAGCAGCACCTATAGAACCCATTTTCATAATAAAAAGGGTAGGAAATTTTTGGAAATTTTGTACATTTTTTTTAATTTTTATTTTTAATTTTCCCTAACACATGGGTACCCTATTTACGTACTACTTACCAAGGTCATGTTCATTCATAAATTGTAAGTTTACGTTCTATGTATTATCTATGGTAATATGGTGTTTGTGGACGAGGATATCATCTTGAATGAAACTTTTATCATTAACCTTGAGACCTGTTTCACAGGTCAGGATGCCAATAGAACATACTCGAATGGTTTCCTTTAAACATTAATTACGACAATGTTAAGCACTATTCTTTTATTTAATCCAAATAATCATCACTACACACAATAACACAACATGATTATTAGCCGGTTAGGGATTGTACTTAATTGAATCGCGTGTTTACTCAATGCTGGTTACTAATTAATCTCCCATAGTACGCTTTGATAAGTTCTTTAAAACATTTGATTCCATTAAAATTTCTATGTTTCATTTTGATAATTATAACCTCGAAAGCATTTCAGTAACTAATTTCACTTCATTTCCACTAAATTATGAATTTACATTGACATAACTAAACCATGTTTTACTTTCACATCATTAATAAACATTATCCACCATTATTGTACGACGAAATAGCAATTTAACATGAAATTATAAATTCAGACAACAAGAATACTGTTTACCGCCATAGCGTAACAAACATAGTCAAATAAATAAATTAGCCACAGATAAATGTGAAGAAAAAGTAAAGGTTGCGTCATACAGCCAGGGTGAAGTGCATTACATTTCATACTTTCGACTTACTACGAGAATAAATATTTTGTATGACTAATTAATAAATATACATGAGATGAAGAATAAATCAATGAAAAGTTAATCAAGAATAATAAAATTACTTATTTTACTTATGTGATATGTACTATTTTGTCACTAATAATTTCATGTACTTTTGAGACATGTAACCAGACCATTAAATTTAAAAAAAAAATAGAATTACTTCAAATTGAATTGTTTATAATTTTTATTGAATTGTTATTGTTAAAAATTTCCAACGACATTCGCAAGATGATAATAACGTTTGAAATTATTTATTATTAGTTATAATAGTTATTGATATGGATTAAAATGAACAAAGATTGGAGAACTAGTGAAATGGAATTGTATTTGTCATTGTGTACCATGTATGTGTAATGTGTTTTGATAATTTTCATTGGAAGCATGGAAACAATAAAACTTTTATGTTTTTGGGTATGAAACAGCAGGTAAACCGTAGTGATGATGATGACGCCTTATCTTCATACCCTAGAACGGCATTGGGTACACCAGAAATAGATTTTAGTAAAATTTTTTAGATTTTTACTTGGATGTTTTGTTGTTGATAGTTTTTTGTTTTGGGAGTTGAAAGATGTTTAATTGGATGAGAACTTATGAATGAAATAATGTAGGGCGTCCATGTATTCTGAATTGGCTCCCAAACTTTGAGGAGGCTTTTCTCCATATTTTAGTACTGGAGGGTACTAAAGTAATTATGCCAGGCTGCATAATTTTGATCATATAATCTACCCTTGAAGTATTGCCAGGGATGAAAATTTCACCCTGTATATATATTTTAGTGTTTATATGATTATTATGTAGCTTATGTGTATGTGCTGTAGAAAGACGACATATGATTACAAATATTAAAGTGCTAATTTCTATTGTCTCAAATTACCTAAGAAAAAGCATATTCCTTAGTCCTCTCATAAAACACCGTACATAATATGATTGCAACAAATCACATATGCGGAAATGGAATGTTACCATAATCACCTGTCAAGTTATACGTACAAATTCGACAATTAATTTATTTGTATATTTATTACAAGTAACTGGGTCAGATGAACCAAACGTATCAATTATGATAGTTTCCGCCTCAGGCAAGATTAATGATGATTAAGAATAAATTACCATTTGCATATACTTAACCGTACTAGTATGGGACGTTTATATAATGCTAACTAGCTGCCTTTCATCTCGCTATTTATTAGCAGGTTTCATATACTTAGTAGACCGTACTACTAGAACATTGAAACTGGAACATCGTGAAGAAACCTGCCTACCTATCCCTCAGGATAGGTAATAAATAGCCTGTGCCTGTTATGGCGAAACGGTTCACTACCTATCACGCTGGATGTTCTTTATCAAGTCGGGGTTTGAGTGGCTCTTAGGAGAGACAACCCCGCCACTATGAAAAAGGGAGTGTTTGCACAAGTCGTGAAGCGGATGTATTTTAACACAGACTTTAAACTCACACTATCATATTATTATAATAAGAGAAATAATGATTTGGTACCGATCTATGTGTACCGAAATTAAAGTAATTACTTTTTATATTAGGGTTTAGTCATCAAGGCTTAGAACTGCCTCTAGTGTCATGGTACCAAATTTTAACAGAAATAGTTTTGTACCTATCTACATGTAGAGAAATAAACATAATTACCATCTTTGTTAGGATTCTGTCCACCACGAATAAATGACGTAAAATTTATGCCTGTTATATTCCGTTAATCTAGTTGTAATGTAAATTAATAAAGATGTCAGTTCTCGCTGCATGTAACTTATGTATTCGGTTTCCGGTTAAGCCTTACATAACATGAATATTTACCATTTTTAATCGCTGCGGGATAGTCCGAGGTTCGCGTGTCCATATCCGAAACTCAAAATAATAATGTCTACGATACACCGAATGTGACAGGTGGTAATTTGTCGCTATTTATAAGCACGGTCTATTACCTATTTCGTTCAACAGGCAAGTGGGTTTTAAGGGCTAACGAATTTCTCAAAATTCAATAACGCATAATTTGTGACGTTAAATATATTTTTATTGAAGCTACTGTTTCCAATAGAGGTTTATTTTTATGCAACTTATTGAGAGTACGAATTTTTATCTTCTTTATTTTTCTTCTGCACATAATACTGTATTTAGATATATTTTATTTAAGAACTTAAAAAATATTTCTGTCTGTTTAACAAACAAAATAAAACTAAATATGTACAAATTAAAAAATCATAATAATACATATTTAAGTATACGTACATATGTCATTACTACATAGGAATTATAATAATACGTTCGCAGGCAATAAATCACTGAGACTCGAATAGACTTTCTACTCGTTATATCTGGTTCAGCATCATCAATTTACGATCATCAGACGCGTTATATAAGCTCTAGTCTGTCCGCCGCTGCATTAGCTATGCAATTCCGTTTTAATAGAATCAAAAGGCA
This sequence comes from Leucoptera coffeella, assembly GCA_030578115.1. Classification (NCBI taxonomy): domain Eukaryota; kingdom Metazoa; phylum Arthropoda; class Insecta; order Lepidoptera; family Lyonetiidae; genus Leucoptera; species Leucoptera coffeella. The sequence continues at coordinate 30,373 of JAMBLF010001386.1, read as the reverse complement.
AGGAATGTTCAACATGCGGACACTTTCTGAATGTTTTATTTTATTTTATTTATGGCTTAGTATGTCGTACACTAGTTTGAATTATAAATAAGATGTAGTAGCTGTTTTAGTGTATCGAAAAGAGTGATTTAAGGACTAGAAATTAATATATTGAGCGGTAGGCTAGCTATGTTCATTTTAATTTATAAGATGACTTTGGACTTTTTAATCTCATGTGTTTGTTATTTTATGTACTTTAATTAAATTAAGATATTTTAACGTAGACTACTAATTACTGTAATTGAGCAATAATTGTCGAGTGAAATCCATACTCGTTACCCTAAGGGGAAGTAAGAGTGGATGCCGATCAAAACCACATTAAAGAGTGAGCAAGTAACACAAAGGCATAAAAAGCTGAATCGTTGCCATAGAGTACCCGCCACATAAGGTGGCAGTTGGAGGCGTCGCCACAGTCGCGTAATCCAGTGTTGCCAGTAAACACGCCAAAACTAGCACTCACTGTGCCATACGGCTCGATACATTATATTGAGGTTTCATTTGTAACGATCTTTGGTTGCAGAGCTATAAACTCAAATAAAACAAATTAATATACCAAAGTCAAAAGTCAAAATATTTTTATTCAAAATAGGCCCTATCATAAGCTCTCTTTGAAAGTTATTTTATGATCTAAGTACAAATTAAAAAAACTATATATTGACAAAAGGAATATATATGAGTGAAGTGGAAGGGCGGTTACGTAGGGGCCGGCCTAATAAGACATATATGTAACAGTCAGATAGACGCTATATTGAAAAAAGGTGACGTTAGGAGTACCTATAACCGCCGAGAGTGTATTAGAGAATGTATGAATGTCAATGAAGCGAAAGTGGTCTGTCAGGATCGGGACAAATGGGGATCCGTGATCTCTGCCTACCCCTCTACAGGGAATCAGGCGTGATGTGTATGTATGTATGTAAAAAAACTATTTCAAACATGGCACTGAGCATTGTCTTTACATATTTTTACCGAGGTTAGTTCACCAACCATTTCGGCTGCTCAAGATGCCACGTCATGAAGACCACGACCGCTCTGATAAGAGCGTAACGATTGAGAAGAAGAAGTTCAGCGGAGACCCTTGGAGAAGAACTAACAAGAAACTCCAGAAATCAATTTATTATAATCACCCTTAACAAACATAAAAATTACAAAGAGTGGGCAAAAAACACAACGCTGGTAATACTAAATTTACCTTTCATACAAAATAACACGCAATGGCGGAAACGTCAAATTTAGTTCCAAGTTTGGCTACTGCCACCTTATGTGGCGGGTACTCTAAGTAGGTAATGGCTTTCGAAAACAACTTTTGCATTGACGTTTGACAGGTAAAAAGGAGGGAAAGCTTTGTAGGAACAGGTCGTATGGAACAATTTTAATGGAAAAAGTAATTTAATTTTTAATAATTTAATACAAGAATCTGAAAAGTGATAGTTTAGTTTATTATGTTTACTGGCAACGAAAGTATTTTAAAAACTGTGCAATCGTGGAATATAATTATAATAATTAATTATACGGACGCCATTGAATTTATATTCTTAAATTTGTGTCATTTAATAGCTAATAAAAAGCTACACAGTCAAATATATTATGTCTCATTATCCACTAAAACGGTCTAGCATTTTAATATCTCATAAACTTCATAACATCTCTGCAAAGCATCAGTAGTTTTCAAGTTGCATAATTTTTTGGTAATTTATTTTGCGTATAATAAAATACGTATGAAAGCAATCCTATTTCTCAGAATATTCCATTTACGGTGTGGTCTTATATAGCTTATAATACCATTATTGAGAACGGTCTTGGTGAATATGTAATATATTTCAATACTTTTAATTACTTTAATTAATAATTTTACAAATACATACTAAATATAATAAAATAAAACTTTAAAGGAAAAATATCTCCTTTAACTCATCGCTGTAAATAATGTTTAAATATAATTATTATTTATTTTACAATTTATTATAAAAATAAATATATATAAATTAAAACTATAAACTTAAAGTAGAAACAAAAATTAAATTATTTAGAAAATATCTGTATAGCTATTGCTGTCAGAGGGTGGTAGGGTTCCCAAGACACTGATAGCATTCCCCCTCTGAATAGCAATGCTAATTATCTGAGAGAAGAATGCTCCAGCCCTGGGATCCCATTCTATTTTTTTTTATTATACTACTGCTATATTTATTCATATTTTATTATATTATACATATAGGTCATATATATGTATATTCCAAACTTTCTTTGCAAAACAATCTACAGTAACACAAAAATGTTTTTGTTTGAGGGCTACACAAACAAAAACCTTCCGACACGCTGTGACGTAATGGAGATGTTTAGACGGGGCCCTTTTTTCGGATTCCGAAAACAGGTATCCGTCCTTCTAACAGAAGACAGCTTAATTTGCCACTGGGCATTTTAACCTTAATACAAAATGATGAATAGTTTATACCAAAAAATTTTTATTTTATTTAATATTTTCAATCCTATTTTAAGCGATAATGAAGAATGGTAATTCCATTTCACTATACTTTAGTTAACAACAACACTTCTTTTACAATTTACGCAAAGTTTGTTAGTAAAGAACATAATATTACTTTTATGTATATGCACAATTATCAATGAAATGTGACCAAACGATAATTCTTTTAAAACATTATCAATATACCACTTACCTACTTTCAGTTTAAGTACACGTCGGCATTTAGCACGTGAATGCTGGTCAGTTATAGCTTAAAATAAAAAACATAAGCCTCTAAACAGCTGCTCGAAGCACCTGCAATGAAAGCCAGTTATACTCTGACAATAACAATGAAATTTCGACTTAACCTACTATGCTTTAAGAGCTATAATCGTCTTTGGACTTTCAAGCAGGTTCTTGAAGAATTTGGTGTTTGCGGAGCTTTTCAAAGCGTACGTGTAAGTTATGTTTGTTTTTTATTTATTTCACACGTGTTTTTGTAAGTCTAGGAGACGAAAATAGTAGGTTTTGTGCCATTAACTACTGTGTAGCTTCTATATATTATATCTAGATAGTTTTGAATGCATATAAAAAACTATCGTTTGTAAATAGGAAACTCACTTTAAAAGAAAGAAGACATAAAAGATTCGCTATTTACCCCGTAATACGAAATGAATTTCATCACTTACTAGAACTTTAAAAATAAGCAATTATGGAATTAATATTTTCTTTCATATTTATTTTTATAACGTACATTGTTGACAATGAAAAAGTTTTATTTGCAATAAAATTATATTTCTTACTAAATGCTCCAACAAAATTAAAATTCTTTGTCACGATATCGAATGGAAAATTTCGCTCTGCATGTTTAACAACATTCATAAGATAAAATAAGTTTAAACTATAATAATATGGATTTTTTATTGCAATTTCATGCACGAGATGTTAGTTTTGTTTTGCAAATTTATGTTTATTCATCTGCTTTTTATTCAACTGTGACTTGGTTAAACATATATTTATATGTACATCTTCACGACATTTTAAGCTTAGTCAGAGGTCCGAGTCTCCATGTCGGAAACTATGGATCTAGTAATTCTATGGCCATCTTGAACCATATATACAGTCACCTACCTACAGTTACCTATTTATATTGGAATAGGTAGGAATCCTTCTTTTTTCTTGACCATACGACTAGCTTTAGTTAAAACAGAACTACCAAGAAATACAGAAATTCATTTCTAGTGTTGATACGCGATGAGCTGAAAGCCAAATAACTGAGCTATCTCCGCGCGACTGTTATTGGTGAAGCAAATATTAATAAATTTATTGGAATTCCCCTTAATTAACACGTTGAGCGCTGCGTAGATTTATCTTTTACAGAAAAAATCTTGACAGTCAAAGGATTAAATACATATTTTTATTATAGGTTGTATTACCTGCGAACTATTTCGGGATTCACTAATATGTCAATAATACAAGCAACACAAGATCAATCCTCTCAAAGCAACCTGATTAAACAAAGAAACTTATTTCTTTTTTATTTGTGGCTATTGGTTGCATTACAAAGATCTGTCACGAAAGCGAGCAAGGAACAAAGACCCGTTAATACTGAACTGGTTACCAACAAAAGCTGAAGGTCGTCCGTAACTGGATGTGTGTGTGCACTTTAAGTGCAGCTCGACGACATTTGCTTATGTCGAGTATTGAGCACTTTTATTGCAATTCGTCTTTATAGTAAGTCATTTATTTCGGTATGTGCCTGTAATTTGTAAAATATATTGTTGTAAATATTGTTTAGAAGTATAAAATATACTTATTCACTTATACTTATGCCTTTTTACTGCATCTAGTTCTTACTCATTAATATCTTAAAAATTAAAATGTTTTATCTGTTTAAGCAGTGAATAATTGTATTTTTTTTTCCAATACACATACTAACTTTCATAATCACAGAATGTTTGAAACATATACGAGTAAAATAATAATATAAGATAAAAATTTATATATAAATAAAATTAGATTCTGAACAATATTTCATCACGTTTAGTCTGCTGTATACAACGTATGTATATGTATATTCATGTACCTATACCTACTTAGGATAAATACATACATATATTCATGTCATATATTGAAAAAATGTACATAAATTTATAACTCCGAGCTCAATAACCAATATGTATAAAACAAAATAGAATCTACTTTTATTCTATTTGAATCCTACATTGCATTTTGTAATTTTATACAATTTCTCGTTCACACGGGCGTTCGTTTTTGATTATTAGAATGTGTCAATTGCCCATAGGAATGCTATTGGGAATCGAAGCGTGGCGCGCAATTTAAACAAAATTATCATGCACTTACGACATGGCACCTCAGCTTGTAATGGTAGGGGAAAATACTATAATCCTATACTTATATATGTATGTACTGCTTCAAGAATGTTGCTTTATACGTATCAGTCATCATGTTAGATTCCTGAGATCTCAGAAATATGACTGACAGATGAAGATGTATTGACAATGAACTTAACAATAACCGCAGTTGTTGAGAGGATATTAATATGGCATATTGGTGACTGGTTATTAGCCCATCGCCCAATATTTCTTTTGCATTAAGGTAATGACATGATACATATACATTAAGAACGACAGCTAGTTGTTATATTAACTCTAGACTTGCTCTATAGCAGGACATAGGTATATCAGATAGCCCCTTTAGAAAACATTTGTTTCACCACATCTATTAGACTATCAGCAGGCGATGTAAGAGGAGCTGAATACCGTTTTGTGGTTAGCCCCGTTGATCTGGCAACACTTGTGTTACCGCAGTTTAGTGGAGTTGAGTGTTCGAACTGTTTTTGCAAGATTACGCATGTGGCTGGCAACATTTCTTCTATAAACTACTTTTCATTAAATTGTTATTTGGTTACCATGGCTACGATTTTGAGCGGTAAGCAAGCGAGGACGAAAATGATTATTGAATTGCATTCGATATTAACTATATCATTAAATTGTTTACGATTAGTCTTGGTTGATGAAATTTCAAATAAACAAATTTAAACCCTAAAATAGCAATATATTTCTCTGAATAGAATTTAGTTTGATATAAGCAGCTAAATATCCTTATCAACATCTAAAAATAATCTAAATTCATCCTAAACAAACAAAAATCTATATGATTATAATATCTATTTTTTATGACCATTCTCCATTCCCCATTTCTTGGCCCATGGACAAGTGTATGTAGAAACCACCTCAAATGCATCAAGTTTCTTTCCATTTGCATTCATAACTGAACGCGCATAAACTTTTTTATTAAATTGCCAATGATCCGTTTTATAAACTCGAATGTCATGGATACAATGAACACGGCCACGATCGTAAAACGCGCGTCAATAAAGCAAAGAGGTTGCATTCTTAACTGCCTGCTTCGTTCATTTAAAACGGTAACTCGCTGAGACACAAAAAGTTTAAGGTTTTACTCTCATAACCGTTTGGTTTGGCTTTAGGTTATATTTTGGTACATACACACACACATATTTTGTATGGACGGATTAAATTCTTATAGGAAAAAAAAACAGTTACTAAGCTATATAATTACTAATAGGCAACTAAGAGATTAGGGATAAATATTGTATATGGGTAGATGAGCTAGCTACCTGTCACTAATGTTTCATATGACATTACAATGCATTGGGCCACGTGAATTTCATCAAATAAATATAACAATATGTAAATTTTGCTTTATATATAAGTGACATAGGCGATACTATATTATATTATACGTCCGAGGTTCTGTACACCCTAAAAGCATCAAAGAAGGTATGTATGTGTGTTACGGGATACCTCACAAACTAGATAATTTTACTGAAGGTGACTGTAGAAAAATTATGTAACCGTAATTCTGCCCACCCTGAAAGGCATAGAAAAGCGACATCCACAGGGCTACCCATCCAAACCTTTAGCACTATGGAATAAACTTAACTTTCGTGATCGAAAGAGCAACGGTATTCCATTGACTATGACCGTTGGTTAAATTATTTTAGACGTATTGATTATACATATGAGAATTAATTATATCTGTACGTACGTAGTATTTATTCTACCTTATAATTATGTCGAGAATGGTTAATCTACTATTATGTATTGAGTCTAAGGTATGATAATACAATAGTTGGAGATTATTGATGTATTTTTTGATGATATAATGGTTGGAAAATCACAAACCTAACATACACACATACACATAACACCCGTTTCCTCGTAGAGAGGTAGGCAAAGACGGATCCTCATCTGTCCCGATCTTGACAAACCACTTTTATTTATTGACACTCATACACAGTCTAATAAATATAGGAAAATAATTGTTTGAAAAGTAAACCTTTCCTAATTACTATATTTGTTTGTCATTATAATAAATCATACACAGGACATTTCCAAGCTTCTGTACATATTAATATAATAAATATAAAAGGAGCACATAATAATATAATAAATATAAAACCGAAAATTTTGATATCATTGTCTCTTATATTATTATAATATCAAAATATATACGTAATATATGTATATAAATATAATTCCAAGGCTCTGTCCTTCCCAAACGGGACATACACGCATAAATAGACATAAACATAATATATTTGTATATCGTACACGTTTTTGATTCACAATATTTCCTTGAACCAATTAAAGAGACAATGATATCAAAATTTCCGGTTAATCAACATCTTTGTCATTTAAACGTGTCGTAACAATAGCATTGATTTGCAATGTTTAGCCATAATGCTTGACAAACGGGACATAACAAAAAGTGACGTTAGAAGTACCTATAACCATCAAATGTGTATAAGAGAAAGTGGTAAAAGGTTCGGAAATATAGAGGTGCTTGATTCCTACTTACATCGCAGTAAGGAAAAGAGCGTGATGTGTAAGTATTCGTATGAACATACTTCTACGAAGAGGTAAAACATCGTGAGGAATCCTCCTTCTTCGAAATAAGCAATAGATTAATATAATAGATTGCCCCCTTTAATATTGAGTAAACAACACGTGGGTTCGAATTGGCCATAGAAAAACTTCATCTGCAATTGTGGAGATAGGCACGCAAAACTCTGACTATTTCACAAGGGTAAGTGGTAGTCAAGGTTTCTGTATTTTCGAATTCTCCAAATGAATTGACAGAAACAATTGAGTATAGCAAAAACAATTTATAATGCCTAATATACTATGCTCTTGATACTTGCAAAGTTATAATGAGTAAGCATTATTGATATACATACTCGTACACAGGCTTCACGACCATTAACCTCTTTGCCGTAGATTGAGGCTTGATTGACCACCATGTAAAGGCATTTACTATTCCGAGGAATCGGCAGGTTCCTACACGTTTTCCCTTACAGTGTTAAGCAGTAGATAGATAGGTATAGGTAAAAGTATACCATATATAGTCTAGAATATGACAAAGTGTTATTTTAGGAAAATATTCGTTAGGTTTCACACTCTTGAATAGGGGTCAAAGTGATTTAAATTTTAATTCGTCAATTGATCACCATTTAATTTTTACTTACGTAAGACTATTAAAAAGAAGTTTCTTATCCAGCCTAGTCCACTGACACAGATAAGATGACATATCGTGACACCATCGTTTTAATTTTATTAGAAAAACCCAATTTCTCGAATTATGCAATTTATTGATTGTAAAATTTTAATAGGTTTGAGTCGTTTATTGGCTGTTGGCACGCGATACCATGTCTCATGTATTCGTATTTTATAGATTATATAACTTAAACTGTTTTTATTTTACATACAAAATCGCTAGTAGGTCGACCTATAGAAGACTTGATAACTAAATGTAATGCGTTCAAGATGAAAAAAATTATATACTTCATGATTATCTCTTGCGGGATAGACATAAGTTTATATGTCCATCTAGTTAGTGATTCTATGGCCACTTCAAAGCCTAACCTAACGTGACAAGTGTAAACCGCGTCGCCATTCACTTGAACTGATATTCCGAGGGTGAATTATTATAATATTCGTTAGGATTATTTATTTAAAGGAAACAAAACAGTAACAAACCAGTTATAAATACAGTAATTAAGAGTATATGGTTAAATAATTATCATAATAATAATTGATAATAAATAATCATTGATTACGTTGGTTTCAAAACTAAACCAAACAGTATTTGATCTTCACAGTTTTATACATTATAGCTTTGTCTTTCCCGCATCGGTTAAATCAGGAATATTAGTTTTACTAACAAGTAATAATACTACTTCAATCAGCTGATCGATACGGTAGCCATTTTGCAATTTGATTGTCATTTCGAATCTAGCTACGGCTAGTATTTTTTGCTATCCAAGTCTAAGCTTCAATTCTAAGCCAAATCATGTTCATTTATGGACGCTGTTTATTTTAAGCTCATTTAACACTTTTAACGCTATGTTTAATGCTCTCGTTAGCGCATAATACAATTCGAATTGATTTTCACTTTCATATCGGCAGAGAAATTCTCGCCTTGAACGTTTCAATCGAGAATGCTGTGTCATGGAAACCAATGACCACACAAATGAGGGCAAGAGCGGTCGAAACGAACCAAATGTACTTTAAGCTAATATACTATAGATTTAAGTATGATAAACGACTGAGTTGAAGCTACAGAATATTGCTTAAGAAGAATGTAGATTATAAGGAAATTATGGATAAAAACAAATAATAAAGAATACTGTATGTCCCATGCTCGTCTGGTATGTAAGTAGAATCAAAACTAGCGACCTTTTCTCCCGATTTGTCGTAGGAGTTGTCTAATGGTCTCTAGATCAATGAAAATGAATCTATTGGTAGAAAGACAACCAACCAGGGCCCTTACTCCACTAATGCATTTTAGCCACAATATTACTTCAGTAGCGATACTGTAATACTTCAGTGGCCATAATTTGACACTTTAGGCACTCCACTAACAAATTTAGGCCACTGATGCGCTATCGAACTACATCTGAAGTACTTCTGCGTCTGAAGTACAAAAAAGCTACTCCTCTAATCAAACGTCCGTCCATGTCAGTTCAATAGCCTTATATTTGGTACTCCGCTATTGACATTTCTGTCCTTTGAGTTGCCACTGAAGCACCACTGACTCGCTATTGAGGCACAACTGTGGCAGATCAAAATATTAGCAGAGTGCCACTTTTACAGCCGAGACGCAGAAGTGACGCAGTAGCGATACAGTTGTGTGGCTGTCAAAGTTAATTAGTGGACTAAGGGCCCTGTCCCTATTATTCCATATCATTACCAGTACAACAACTTGCGTATCCACTAAATCTTTTGGTTTCTTTCCCAGGTTCTTATATCAATGCTCAGCTGCAAATTCGACTTTACGACCCAGATCATAATGTATATTTTTGTTTGCAGGTCAGAAAGTAGCCGTGACTGATGCCCCTAAGCAGGCATCGCGATGAGGGAGGAGGAATTAGAAGTGGCACTCAAGGTAGGCAGAGCTCCAGTGCTTTTACATGTTTATGTTAATTGAATTAGTGGGTTCAGGGTTTAAATCCCGCCTAGGTCTGTATGAATCGGCAACGCTATGTCGACTCACGTAGTTCGGCAACTGTAGTGTAGGACGCCCCTGCCAGGTGGACTGATGTTCTCAAGGTCGCTGGTATTGGCTGGATGACGGCCACGAATGATTGTGTTTTGTGGCGTACCCTTGGGGAGGCCTACGTCCAGCAGTGGAATGGTATAGCCTGATGATGAGCATGTAAACTCAAAATGACAGTCGAACACAAAATGACATAAGCAGTAGCTTAGCTTGTCAGTTATCTATTCGAATATCTGCATATAAATGTTAATTACATACACATCACACCTGATTCCCTGTAGAGGGGTAGGCAGAGATCACGGATCCCCATTCGTTCCGATCCTGACAGACCACTTTCGCTTCATTGACATTCATACATTTTCTCATACACTCTCGGCGATTATAGGTACACCTAACGTCACCTTTTTTCAATATAGCATCTATCTGACTGTTATAAGTCTTATTAAGTCGGCCCCTACGTAACCGCCCTTCCACTTCACTCATATATATTCCTTTTGTCAATCTGCTATCATTCATCCGCATAACATGTCAAAACCATCGAAGCATGCTCTTTTCAATCTTAGTCACAACATCTTCTTTCAAAACCAATTTATACCATGACAGCCCCAATAGCTATGCTATAAGTGACCTAGAATATATGTGAGAACTAATGTAATTACGTATATATTAAAAATACATTGGTACTATATTAAATTATTAAACAATATTTACATGAGGTAATAAATCAAAATAATATCTAGATAAATAAAGTTGAAAATAAACTGATAAATATAAAATAAAATCTTAAAGCTAAATATATTTACAAATAAAATATATCTGCCAAATCACTGGCAGTGGTTGGAAGTGTCCCAAGAAGGCTGGTGGCATTTCCCCGTTGCACAGCTATGCTGATGCGCTGGGCGAAATACGCACCGTCCCTTGAGTCCCCGCTGGCCTCCACCAAACGGGAAGCGACCTCCTTCACAAAAGACTTCGTGCTCGGACCCCACGGGCCCAGGGTCTCCACAGCAAAAGGTACAAAGTGATACTCAGTAGTAACACCGCTGTACTTTCGCTGCTTCAACGCCTCCGCACCCGAAGCCGCGTCACCCGCCCTCGTAGCCGAACCGGAAAGATGAGAAGGCTCCAGAGTATCGACGCAGGTGGCATCCCAAACCAACGCCCTCCCATCCTTCCAAGGAATCAATGTCATCCCATCAGGCCTCTTGCCATCATCCCTGAGGATGCCCACCGGCTCCAGAACAGCTGGAACGCTTATGGTGGCAAGAGCCCGGCGGATGACATCATTCAACCCAGCATGCCGAGGGAGGCGCCCGGCGCTCTTCTGGCACGATAGCCCGTGGTATCCCAACTGATCCACCCACTTCCCACAACGACAGTGATGTGGCACATAGATCTTGGCGCCTAACCGCAACCCCACGCATACAGAGAACGACGTCCTGTCTAGAAGAGTGCCCGTGTGAACAGAAGGACACGCTTTTAACCAGTGCCCCCGACTCCGGTTCAGCGACCGCCAACAAGCGGGCTCTCTCTGTAGGCAAAAGAGCAGAATTAAGTAGGTTTATATGAACCTGCCTACAGAGAGCGTCATCCCATTGACGCTGCGAAACCAAAGAGTCGGGCAAACCAGACCCATCACCAGCCATTCTAAGCCAGACTTTTTTGGCTTCTTCCACCTCAGCGACCCCCGATGCTCCGGTAGAATTACTCAAAATTTGAGCAAACAAGTTAGCCACACTATGTGAAGAAGACAAAAAAGCTGGCAAAGCCACACTTGATGCACTACGTATGCCTAAACCTCCAAATCTAATAGGTAAGGAGGCTTGAATCCAAGAATGATCCTCAATTGGACAATTTAGAATTTCGCACAATGTTTGCCGAATTAAATTATCCAATTGAGCTAAATGAGATGGGTGTTTCCAAAGGTTAGTGCATCTTAAGTAATAAATAAATTTTGGAACAAATAAACAATATTTGATAATGACATATGCTAAATGAGGATTCATGTTGCCTAAAAGATGAGATGTTTCTTTAAATTTTGTAACGACGTTGGAAATGAATTGTTCTATGGAAGCGTCATTGATTGGAGCCCCTAGGAGGAAAAGAGAACCGTCATCTATTACTTTAATGCCCGGTGTCACATTTTCAAATTTAGCTAATATTTCTTGTTTTTTATTAAAACTTAAAGTGTTGTCTAAAAAAATTTCACATTTAGAAAAATTGAGCTCTAAACCGATTGATTGAAATTTTGAAATAATATATATCAAATCTTCAATAACGGTTTCTGCATCTCCTCCCAAGGTTCCATCATCCAAATACCAAATGTTCAATTTCGATTTTAAATTTTGAATGTGTGGATGAATTGCCAAACTATATATATAGAATATATTACATAAACGTTCTAAACGTACCAAAGCTTACCATACACGTTATCCTTATATAACATAATCTTAAGGCGCCTATTACACGCTCCACCATAAGTCGCATCCCACGTAAATCGGAAACGATAACTACCTATTTAAAACCCTCTTTATTGCCTAGTGCATCTATAAATCTAATTAGTTCAGAAACAAGTCTATATTTCGCGAACATTGTCCTTAACAAGCTGGTTAGTGGTAATCTCGGTGACACTGTTTTATCGATGGTTTATCTTGTCAATTTACATGCAAAATACGATGTTTCGAAAACATAAGGTAAGGGAAAGATCAGTGGAGATAACTAGGTTCACGGTGGAACGTAGAGGCGTGGATATATGTTTATATTACAAAGACAAACGCGTTCACAATCATTAACCATTGCGAGGTAGTGAGAGGTTCAGGTGACCATCTCCGCAATTGCGAAAGTAGTAATTATATGGCCACCCATGTGTTGACCAGATAGTCAATGTGTCGGGTGGTGATCATGTCCATTGGTCATTTTTTCACATACTCAAGCTACATTTTAACCCTGTGCTCACTGGTACAGAGTCAATTCCCAAACAAGTGAGCTAGGTCGAATTATATGTTTATATTACATGACTACAAAGATATTTTGTATAGAATTAAATTTTTATTTGTACTTTAAGTTTATAGTTTTAATTTGTTTATAAAGATATTACTGTTCTTTTTTCAATATGCCGTTAATATTAATAAGTACGAATTCAACCGAAGTAAATATTTTGACATAACAGATATGATTAAGGTAAAAACGTGGTTGTTAAATACTATAATATGTAGGACAAAATTTAGATAAACAAGTAAGTTAGTAAAAGCGTGACCAGCTGTGTGATTATTTTTTTCTTACAAAAATATTTACCACTTCTCATGATCGAACCCTTGACGCAATATCAAGGGTTCGTAATTTATAAGATAGTTTAATATGGATTCACTCTTCACTACATATTATAACACAAAGTCGCTTTCTCTGTCCCTATGTCCCTTTGTATGCTTAAATCTTTGAAACTACGCAACGGATTTTGATGCGGTTTTTTTAATAGATAGAGTGAGTCAAGAGAAAGGTTTATATTTATAATAACATTCATTAAATAGTGGAGTAGGCTATATATATTGTTCGCGTGCGAAGCCAGAGCGGGTCGCTAGTTTTCAATATAGTATCTATCTGTCACATGTATGATACTATTCTTAATTCGAATTGCAGGTAGTAATAGTAGGAGACGGTGGCGTGGGCAAGTCCAGCATGATCCAGAGGTACTGCCGAGGAACCTTTACTAGGGACTACAAGAAGACTATTGGGGTGGACTTCCTGGAGCGGCAGATTGAGTGAGTATCGTTATCACTTAATAAATAAGAAAAATAGACACATATTGCTTTAGGTATCAATGGCGCGTCAATGTTATGCTAATAATAAATAAATAAAATAATGTAAATAATTAATATGCACATTTCTATTTAACAAATCTTGCGTCGAGGTGGTCTCCTGGTAAAAGGTATCCGTAATAACTAGATATATAGACGATAACACTTTCAGCGGGATAGGCTCCTCGGGATGCTATACTGTCCTAGATACTGCACTGCTCTGTCCAGAGGGATACATAGGTCCCCATATATTATAAGTTAGAAAATAATGTATGAAAACATGAGTTTTTGTAAAAGGCTTTTAGTAAAAAGTTTTCCTCCGTTATAGTTAAGAATTTTCGCAATATAGCTGTATTTCTGCAGTCAACATCATAAGTCCTGTTACTTATTACAAACTTGCGAAACAAAACCATTAAAAAACTTTCATTCTTCCATAATAAAATGTCGACTGGCATGTCAATGAAATTTCACTTTTGCCACTCGTAAGACGATAAATAAACAAGAAAACGCTTCGTGCGCTATCTGTAAAAGTTTCGCATAATTTTGCATATTTTATGCGTTGCACAATAATCCACTTTGAAAGCTCTTAAACTATACACGCGACAGGTTGAATGAGTATTTAAAGAATGTGCATCGGAATTCAGTGAATTTTCATAACAGCATGCTTCAATAAATATAATTACTTATTCGTAAACATTGTTAGAATCTTTTATCAAAAATGGTTTAGGTTTAGATACTCGTACCTACTAAATTAATTCTGTAAAGTTAGTTTTAATGTGCGATTAAAATTACCGATTTATAAAAATTACCAGCTAACACACTTCTTTTTCATGTACGTTACTATACGAAGTCACGACTTTTTATCCTTTTCGTAGAGGACTTATAACATCACCGAAATAATAACTTCATGGTAATCTATTGGGTAATCTAGCAATCTGTTATCATTGTTCCACATTACATGACAATCCCAATATGAATTTCTTTGTACATTTTTGTAATAAAAACACATTTACGAAATGCATCGAATTATAAGGTGAGGGAACAGGTAATAGTCAGTGCTTGTAAATGGCGACATGACTGACCACCTGTCACATTGAGTATACTGGCTATCTTGTCAACATGTGGGTTCGAGGTGTCCATAGAATTACTACCTTCACAATTGCGGAGATGAAAACCTGAACCTCTGACTACCCCGCAAGGGTTAATGGTCGTGAATGCGTTTGTTTGTCTTTTTGTGTCTTAATATTCATGCTGTAAAATGACCAATAAGATGCTTTCACGTCTCCGAGATTAGTTCCATGTATGAACGTGAATGTATAAGCATGTATGCTAAGTAAACCTCTTCTTCTTCCAGGATAGACGGCGAGGAAGTCCGTCTGATGCTGTGGGACACAGCTGGGCAGGAAGAGTTTGACGCTATCACGAAGGCATACTACCGAGGGGCGCATGCTTGTGTACTGGCCTTCTCAACCACTGACAGAGACTCGTTTTTGGCTCTTCATTCGTGGAAATTGAAGGTAGGAGGGTGTTTAAGTACCCTATAGTTTGAAATATTATAGTAATAGTGATAGAGGTAGTTTTACATTTTCAAAGGAAGTTTGTCTAAAGTAGGAGTACGTAATATAATCGCAAGGTTCTATATAAGGAAGCTAACTATTTTACAGGATGATTGATCCTACTAACTATCAAAAAAATAATATAACAGGAATGTCATAAAAAGAATATATTTGGAAAAAGAGTCTACTTTAACGTTTAAAAAACAAAATATTTGAATTTAAATATTATTAGCTACTCAATTATTAATACCACATAGGTAATTTATATTTTTGAGGTATATACTAAATCGAATCAAATCATACAAGGTTCTAAATTGTTATTCATACGACATACTAAATAAATATGCATATAGAGATATGTGCTATGTCGTCCAGTTTTGTATTGATAAAAGATTGCCACATTTTGTTTACCGTTTAAAGATAAGAAAGGTCACCCGTTTAAAACTGTTACTTAAATCAATGTTAGCTTAGTCACTAAACACTGCAAGCGTCATGTAGTTGTTTATTCCACATTAATCGAGACTCAACATGAAACTTTTCCTGAGTTCCTTTATTCTGTTGTGTGTGATAGTTACTGAAGTGTTGAGTTCCAAAAAAGAACAACTGTGTCTTGACTATTATAAAACTGATGAAGTTTTAAATTTGGAAGATCTAGTCGGAAAATGGTACCGTGTATACAACTGGCCCAAAAATGAACACAAAAGAGATAATTGTTCAGATATACAATTCAAGAAACTCGATGAAGATAAACTAGAAAAAGAACTTAAAAAATGCGAACCTCATCTGCCTAACCAAACAATTCTAGAAGCTACATACATTGATATAGGTGGTAAATTGACAACTGTCACGTATTATGGAGAGGAAGAAGTAAAAATACTAAGGAAAAATTGCGAAAAGATGTTTAAATTCATTCTGAAGAAGATAGGAGAAGATTACTTGTTGGCAATAAATTGTTCTTCCGGGCAAGCTGGACGAGGTTTATTGATGTCAAAGAAGATTGAAAAGATAGAGGAGATCAATAAAATAGTGGATTCTATTGAAATTATGAGTGGAAGAGAAGGTGGCAGTGATTGTTTGTGAAAGAAGTGGTTGAAATATTAGGTATTGTGTTGTGTTTGTGGACAAGGATCGTATTGGTAACGTAGTTCAACAGAACCTAGCAAATTATTAACTGTATACATTATTTCATATTTGAAACGTCAAAATTAAAAAAAATGTTAAATTAATCTAGCGATCCGAAAAATTTAATTATTCCATTTGAAGGTAATGAATTCAATCCTCATCTTACTACATTGATATAGGTTGTAAATATATAGTCTTTTTAATAAAAATAATAAATAAATAATAATAAGTAAATATATAGACTATATCTTTATACAGAATATAGTCTGTTTATTGTTGCATTGAAGATAATGATAAATAATCACTTCTAGTTATAGCTTACAGTACAATAGCCAATATAAATATTATTTTCCAAAAAACGTTTATTGTAAATACTTTACACGTGTTTTAATATAGAGCATTCATTCAAAATATATCACTACATTTATACTGCATGACCTTTAGATAAAATGCATCCGTTATAAACATGAATTTACTGAGAAGGTGAAAACAAGTTGTTTGTCAAATTTTACTTTTCCTGATACCTTATATCTCCTAATTGTCTGAGTTATCACATTTAACGTAATAATAATAAAAATGGCGGGAGGAGAGAGTTGTGAATGATCTTTCTTTGTTTTTATCAAACGTTCCCTAACTTGTTTACAAAAATAAAGTTAAATTTCACTAAACATCTACCTACAATCAAGACTACATTCTCTTGCGGGGTATTTAAAGGTTTACCATATATTTATTACTACATTTGTGGACTTAATGATTCATGCACCATGCATTTTCAATCAGATGATTAGCACCCAAAATTATAGTTAGACAGTTAATGGCAAAAAATAGGCAGATTACTTTAGTAGGTGTAGACTTTTACGTGAATTCTTTTAATTATGTCGTTATTCAACTTAGTACCTTTAAAAAATATTTTCTATGTTCTTGTTGCAGGTAGAGAACGAATGCGGAGAGATCCCGACAGTGATAGTTCAAAACAAAATAGATTTAATGGATCAATGCGTCGTGGGACCGTAAGTATTTGCTGTCACCTATATTTTCAGTTAGTAGCTGTCACTATACGTATAATGACAATAATCAAATTTCCAGTGTAACGGAGTTACTGATATAATTTCCAATTAAAACCTACTTTTCACCAGATAGTCTGAAAGCACCGAACAGTACAGGCACAGATAATATAATACTGGTACAGGCATAATTAATTTCCTGTAGTCACAGGCTATCTTTTGCCATTCCATGGAATACATATAAGTTACAATCCTACAACATTTTCTTCAACATTCTCTATCAAAACTATGTATATACAATAACCCAAAAATCCTCTGGTTTCCAGTGACGAAGCAGAGCTGGTCGCCAGGGCTCTCGGCTGCAGACTCATGAGGGTTTCCGTGAAGGAGGACGTAAATGTTTGCGGAGTGTTCAGAGCCCTCGCTTCCAGATGTCTGTCTGACCTCCGGAAGGAAGACAGCTTGGAGATTAATGGTGGGACGCCCCAGCCCTTAATAGGTAAGGTTCATACTGGTGTACATGTAAATAATTTTAATTTGAATGCTTATATTTCGGTTAATATAGTGAAGGACGCCATCTGCAAAGTGGGACCTGAAAAATATCGATGTATTGCCTACATAAGGGCCATGATTTATTGTTTTAGCGTAGGTAACCTTGGGGTGAATTGTCTCCAGCAGTCGACTGTTGCAGGCTGATTGATTGATACTTGATGTAATATGAGTTGATTGGTAGTTTCGGTAGGGTAGCCGTGGTCACTCTTCTCTTTAAATAGAGGCGATCGTAACTCAATGTATAAGTAGGTACTGTTATTGAAAACATGACCCATTCATGGATGACATCGAAAATTGACCAAAAAGACTTGGATGCATTATTATTATTTTAAATTAGTCTACTTAATATCTTAAGTTGGGCATGTTCTGTACACTGCTTTGGATTACAATCAGAATTTTTAGAACCAACATGTATATGGACGTTATGTTTATGTTATGATTGTATGCTGTTTGTGTACCAATGTATAAATAATTCAATTATTGTTGGCATAGACGTGTAAAATATCAAGCGTGAATTTAATATTATTTATTATTTTCAGGTTCCTTTACAAATCGAAATAACAACGGAACGATATTATTAAGGCCGGTGAAGCATAGGCCGGGAGCCAAGAAGAAAAACATACTAAGAAACGCCTGCAGAATATTATGAATCACAATAAACTTAAGAGTACTTGTCTGCATACGCTGTCACCATTAATATTGTCTAACAAGGCATTTTATAAAGCCTTAACATTTGTGAGGGTAGTTGAAAATAGAATAGTGATATAACTAAGCTCAACGGAATTTATTTAAATATGAGTTATAAATAACAACAACCTCTATTTCAAAAGATAAAGTCGTTTCGTAAAATATGTTTCCTGAAAAAATCCTACTGTAGAAACCGAGCATTATGACTGTCATAAAAAATAATCAAGTCTACTCAGTTCTTGACTCATTGACTCAAATTTTGCCTTTTTGTTAATTATGTTACAGTGGATCAGATGAATATTAAACCTGATCCTTGGTTATTTGGAACTGAGCTAAATTACTAATAAGTAAGTCAGTTTACATCCCATGGTTCCATTAAGGTCATTTGTTTTGTAAAACACTTTCTTCTTTAGATGTATAGTGCTACAGATTTTTCTGACCGCTGAGTGTCGCTGCTATAGTTTTTTTTATATTTTTTATATATTTTTTTATTCTTTAATAAGCCATTCCTTACTAAGGTTATGTCGGCTTAAAATACAAACACTGATGCCACCGCGTTTGAACTTCTTGTTATTCCATCGCCATGGTTACACCAACGCCGCCAGCCGCTACAACCGACGAAAAACGAAATCGAAGCTTCAATTCTTCTCTTCATTGTTCATTGTTCTTCGGTTCGTTCTACTTGAGGATCCAAATCTTATCCCAAAGCGAACATATTTAGCCAATTTGGCATCACAACTCACTAAATATTCAGCCGAAAATAATTATTTGTATTTTCAACTTTCACTGAGCTGCTGATTTTGTTGATGAACCATAGACGACTGCCGAAAACTTGTTAACAAGAAAATTATTTGACAGTATGGCCATTTACGGTTTAGAAAAGGCTGTAACACTGTACCTATTGTTTAATTTTTATTATTTTTTAAGACTTGGAATAATTGAAAACGATGTTTAATTTACTGCTTAAAAAGATTAGATATAAAATAACAAATTGTAAAAATTAGAACTTTTCACGACCTTGTGATTTTGTGTAAATAATATCTTAGGTATATTTACATACTATTTTTACGAAAATAAATGTATACTTATTCAAATTTCTGTCATTCTGTTCCTCCTTCATCATCACACACACATCCTTAAAATAACACACAGACTTGCATCCGTTTCATTAAATAACATAGACAGGGTTTTAAAAAAAAGACAAACGCATTCACGACCATTAACCCATGCGGGGTAGTCAGAGGTTCAGGTATCCATCTCCGTAATCGCGGAGGTAGTCATTCTATGGCTACTTAAAGCCCACGTGTTAACAAAATAGTTAGTACTTAATGTGACAGGTAGCAAGCTATGTCGCCGTTTACAAGCACTAACTTTTATTACATGTTCAGGGAACAGGTAGGTTTCCTCACGATTTTTTCTCTCACCATAGTATTCGACGCATTTCGTAAATGTATTTTATTACAATACTTTTTTTTCTTTAAACTTCATTTCCATTGGTACATGCTTGAATCCTGTATCCACTGATACAGAGTCAAGCCCGAAACAACTGAACTACGTAGAATTTACAGGGTTTTTATTTCCTAGTTTACCTATTTTCTTTGTAATCTGAATACTGTAGAAGATAAGATACTATTACCTCTATTCTGTCTTGTATTTTCACCTATTCGGAAAATACAAACGCATTGTGTCGATGTATAAAGACTAGCCTAGACTAGCCTCTAACCAAAGTCAGTCTGATTGGGCCTGCAGCTTGTAACAATCCTGATAAAGGATCTGAAAATAAAGATCCAAGCTCCATTTCCGTCCAGAAAAAGTAGTAATAAAATTTTCTCTATCTTCAAATATTTATTTTTCTAGTAAATTTTCACATTAGTTTTACTACGAGAGAAAACATGAGGAAATATATCTCTCCTTCGGAATATGCAATTACATAAAAAGTGCTTTTATACGACTACATAAAACACTAGGTTTTCCATGGACCTATCAATACAGGTTTTCCCATGATTAAATCCCTTTACTACCTTCAAAGACATATCGTGTACAATGGCAAATAGTTCGCATTCTGTGATCGTCTCAGATTAGCGTAGAGATCCCGCCACATAAGGTGGCAGTTGGAGGCGTCGCCACAGTCGCGTAATTCAGTGTTACCAGTAAACACGCCAAAACTAGCACTGACTGTGCCATACGGCTCGATACATTATAGGTTTCATTTGTAACGGTCTTTGGTTGCAGAGCTATAAACTCAAATAAAACAAATTAATATTTCAAAGTCAAAATATGTTTATTAAACTATTTCAAACATGATTAATAATTAACGGGACTTATCCTTCTTATTATATATTACATATATTATGTGTTCCTTCACTCTGTCCGCAATTAGACCGTTTAGTGTGTCCGACGTAGGATTTCCCACAGCTGCAATCAATCTTATACACACCCTTATATCTTATATCATGAGTATAAATCGCGAATCTCTTAAAACTATTATTTCAAACATGGCACTGAGCATTGTCTTTACATATTTTTTACCGAGGTTAGATCAGCGGAGACCCTAGCTTGGAGAAGAACTAACAAGAAACTCCGGAAATCAATTTATTATAATCACCCTTAACAAACATAAAAATTACAAAGAGTGGGCAAAAAACACAACGCTGGTAATACTAAATTTACCTTTCATACAAAATAACACGCAATTGCGGAAACGTCAAATTTAGTTCCAAGTTTGGCTACTGCCAGCTTATGTGGCGGGATCTCTACGACTAAAATAGTCAATCTCATTGAAAATGCTTTTTATTCAACATTACATTATTGAAAGTAAAATAAAAAATCTTATGAAATAACTGTCATTACAATTAAATATTCATAATAAATTAATTTAATTTAATTACACTATTGGCATTTCGCAAAGAAAAATAGAAAAGAAATGCCAAGAAATTCTGCAGACAATATTCAACAATAAATTCAATACCAATCCATTAGAGTGTGTTGAAAGCGTTACCTTCAATACAATATGCAACTAATTTTAGGAGGTCCCAAAAAGAATAAATATCGTGAAGCTGCAATCATATTAGAACAAAACATTATTGAAAAAGTTGCTTATTTTATAATGCCCCATTAATGTCGCTTCAGTAACAGTTTTAAATTTACCTAGTGGTAAGCTCTTAATAAACTCCGGAAGTCTTTTATACATTTTAATGCCCAGGCCACTAAACGAATTGTTTATTTTCTTAAGTCTAGAGCCACTATATTACAGTTTACTCAATAATATTTTCAAACTTATCAAAGCAGAAGACATTCATTTAAAAACTAATTATTGATCAACGTCTAATATGAGCTTAACATTATAAGGCGTGTATAGACTCCTTAAAAGTTGAAGAGCAGCCAAATGTCAAAACAGATTAATGTAAAATAGACTTGTACTGTAATAAAGTCTATATTTATTTGTGTACGACCTTTTGTTTACTGTCACTCTAGAATTTACTACAACAGTCAACAAATCTCTGGATTGTTCTTCCAATTTGACAAGTCAGTTACAGATGCATGTTGTATGTCGGTCATTGGCTTGAGTAAAATTGTTGCGGTGTTTATAAAAGGCAGTTTCTGCTGTTTTAGTTTAAATAATTAGGAAGCTTATTCAATAACTTTCAATTCTGGATTATTACGATAACGACCGTGTTCACATTATGGAGGTTGACCAATTATCCATCGAATTCCAAGGAAACGAAGGTTCCCGGCTACCGCTTATAGATGAAAGTGCTGTTTTGGGATCTCAACTGCCAAAAGACAAGTAAGTACAACTAATTTCTTAACATATTTTTCATACGAAAGCAAGCCACGTTTTACGTAGTCAAAAACTCTTGGCAACAACGATGAACAAGCTAGTATCTGCAAAAGGTAAACGCGTTGTTTTTATGTTATAATTACGCATAGAAAAAATATTTTGCCAGGTCAGACCACCCACTCAAGTCTGTTTTAGGTATCTTTGCTATTATAATCTTGTGGTGTTGACCATTAGGCATAGTTACAGAAAAGATAAAAAGTAGGTTATTATAAATTTGTTACAGTTCCAACAAAACAGATCACATACATTTTATGTGTTTTATAATTAATTGTTTTGATGCTAATTCTTAACGAGAAAATTATTTAATAGGTCACTAGGTTTATAGATGAACCTTGAGAATGAACAATTAGTTACAAAAAAATTCTAGATCAGCCCAAGACTTTGATTCAATTAAGCTCCTAAAGTAGAGGAGTGAATATAAGTATGCATGTAAGAAATAACTACTAATAAACTACGGACAACTTGTTGGTCTGCTATTGTACATAATATTTACTTTCTCTGTGATGATAGGTTTCAAAATAAGATAACAACGTTTTTTTGGTATAAATAGTTATTTCTTATCAACCCAGATTTATTGAGTCAAGAATGTTCTAGAACATTCTGCTTGATGAGTCTTCCAGAAGAATTGATGTAAGCGAGATAAGAGAGATTTTACTATCAGGATTGTTATATGTTGATAGTTCTAGTTGATTTGGTTTAATATGCAAACTGTTGCAAAAAGATACTATTATCGCTTATTGTATGATTTTGAATATGTCCACCCCGGCATATGTATTCAATATAATGAAAGTCGTTTGTCTGTCAAGACCAGGAAAAATAGAGAACACTTACACCTTTGTAGGCATAAGGAAGGTTTTACAATTAAAATAAGACAATCAATTAAAAGTTTTTGTTGCTAGCATTACTAATGGTGGCAATTAGAAATAGGTGGTTAGTTTTCATTGAAGGCAGGAGGCGTAGTCATTTACAAGGCTCCTGCGTAATACATTAATTTTAATATCTTACTATTAAACATCCAATAGAGTTCTAGATAAGGTTTTTTGTGCCTTCCAGACTGATCTCAGTGTTGGACCAAGTGGAGTTGCGAGTGGAGCGTCTGCGGAGAGACACGGTGCGCATTGAGGAGGAGCGGGACTCCCTTCTCTCCACGCTCGACAGCGTCCGGAACTCAGACCTTCTGAATGACATAACTGAATGTGAGTATTTCAGCTAATAAGTGTTGATATAATAATAATAATAATATTTGGACATTATTACACCAATTGAACTTGCCCCTTGGTAAGTACATTTAAGATTTGTGTTAAGAGTACTAGTCAACATATATTAAAGAAATGTATAGATATTATATATAGACATATATAGCATATATAATCAACAACCAGACTGGAAAGCAGTAGAAAAGCGGAGTTCTTAACTCTGGCACGTCATTAAGTATAGCTGTAAATTTTGAGAATTCTAAGGAATTACATATATGTTCACATCCTTAGGTTTTTTGGGTTGGAGTGAACCTCAGATATACGTATGATGTCTCCTAGGTCACTTTGAATATTGAGGTTGCAATGTCATAATGGAACATTGATGACAGGTTGTCAGTCAGGTTGTAGTCTTCACCCAATAAGATTAAAATAAATATTTTATACAATACATATTTCACACAATTTTTTTGGTCAAAAGCTGCCTAAAAGTTTGCCATGTGTATTTACCACATTCATTTCAAGAAGCCTACCACGGCAATCAGAGATACACATACCCATCTCTGCTATGGTTATTACAGTAAAGCCATTGTCCTTAGAACCCAATAAGTTACATAGTTGTAACCTATTGGGTCCCATTTATAAGAAGGAATAAAAAGAACTACTCATACCTTAATTAATGACTCCAAAATCACTAGAATTACACAGCTAATTGGTGTGGAAAAACATCGTGAGGAAATGTACCTGTTCCCCGAACTGGTAATAGTTAGTGCTTGTAAATGGCGACATGGCTGACCACCTGTCACATTGAGTACTGACTATCTGGTCAACACGTTGGTTCAAGGTGACCATAGAATTACTATCTTCGTACTGACTATCTGGTCAACACGTTGGTTCGAGGTGACCATAGAATTACTATCTTCGCAATTGCAGAGATGGACACCTGAACCGCTGACTACCCCGCAAGGGTTAATGGTCCTGAACGCATTTGTGTTGTGCAAAAAGTTTAATTTTTGCTAGTAATTCTCGAGATCTTTTTTATGATAGTGTCATATGTTATTCTTCAGGTGATAAGGAGGACATTACGAGATACGCCGATCGTATTCTGGCAAGAGCGATGACAGTTGAAGTCACCGTCAGGACTGATCGTGACTCTCAGCAAGAAGAGGCATTGCATCAGGTAATCTTTCAGGAATAGTCAGAGGCTAGAGTGACACACACATTGTAGTGAAATTTGACCATAAGTAACTTTTCACTAAATCATCAGCATCAAACGTGACATTCGCATCCCTCAATCAATCAATTCAGGGTGGACTGTGGGTTTAAGTATCTCAGGCACTTATGCATTGATGTAGAATATTGGTGATAAATTGCTAGCCTATTAACCTAAAGCTTTTGTTGATCCTTAGATCTTCTCCTAAATAAAGACTAATTGCGACAATGCATGAGTGTATAAAAACTGAATCATTATCTTAATTAGGGGATTGAAGCCTTTTATTTATTAATTTATTAAGGAAGATCAACAGCGTACTTATACTATATTATTATATATTTACTACTTATACTTTTACCCTTAAGATTCTTACTATGTATACTATTTTGTCTGTTAACTGCTATGGCCATGGTATTGCTTGCAATCAACTCATAAGACTATGATATAAGTGTGATGTTACAGAATGATTGTTGAATAGTGTTAATTGCTTCCCAGCGACTGGGGCAGTACATGGTATATAAAAGCATATTTATATTGATACTCTTTGGTTTTGGTGACAGAATTCTAGCTCTAATAGCATGGGATGTTTGAGTTATTTCTCTATGAAATAGTTGTAGATTTAAAGTGTTAGTTTTTAACTTTTACCCCATAGGTCGCGTCTTACGGCATAAACAAAAACAGGGCAGACTAGCTCAATATTAATAATAAATATTTATTTATTTATTTACATTTTCCACAACAACACCATTACAGGTTTACAAATACGGTATCATTGACAATACAATACACATAAACAATTCACTAATAAACATTTAAGTACAATGAAATATTTAGTAAACAATAATTATTTAGAGCATCAGAAGAGGCAATCAAAGTTCATAGCATATGTAACGCATGGCAACATAAATAAAAAATATAATAACATGATAAAATAAAAATACTTGATACTGTTTATTATTAATAAAATAACAGGATATAAAATCACATGGTTTTTATTTCAGGTGAACATGTACATAGATCAGTTAGTGATGTCTGTGCATGAAGATTCGGTGCTAGCCCACACTCGCTGCCAGACCTTCATGAACGCTTGCACTTCCCTGCCTGGTGAGTCCATAGACAAAGCTCCCATATATACCAATACCATACATATAAAAACACCAAGAGTTTTAATTCTATTGACATATTTAGAACCTCAGTCTGTTTTCTGTCATCTGTAGCATTTTTATCAATATGGTGATGGTATTATTAGTGAATATTTGAGACCTGTTTCTAGCCTATTATAAAATAATAATAATATTGTAGGACGTTATTACACCAATTGAACTAGCCCCTTGGTAAGTACATTTAAGACTTGCGTTGAGGGTACTAGTCAACGTATATTTAAGAAATATATACTTATTATATATAGATAAATACATATATAGCATATATAATCAACGACCAGACTGGAAAGCAGAAGAAAAGCGTAGTCCATAACTCTGCCTCCACCGGGAATCGAACCCGGGACCTCACGATTAGCGTTCAGGCGTCTAACCGATCGTGCCACGGAGGTCGTCAATATATACCTCACTTTGTCATTTACTCATTTACGACGACATGTTTTCCACCGTCACATGTCACATTGTATAAGGAAGAGGTTAATAATGGGTATCTAGTCTCCAAAGACCGTCAATACTCCGTTGGTGAATTACATTCGACTTCTGACCGCTCTGAAAACTGTTTACAGTCGTGATTGGATATGCAACGTGTTAGATAGTCAATTAAGAAATTCCATTTGCATAGCCTAAAACTTACCAAGAAACATTATATTCAATCTTAACACAAGTCAGAGAAACGCATTCACGCTTATTAAGCCTTGCGGGGTAGTCAGAGGTTCAGCTATCCGTCTCCGCAATTGCGAAGGTAGTAGTTCTATGGCCACCTCGAACCCGCGTGTTGACCTGATAGTCAGTACTCAATGTGACAGGTGGTAAGCCATGTCGCTATTAACACAAGACTAATTCATAACAATTTTGACGACCTCCGTGGCGCGATCGGTTAGACACCTGAACGCTAATCGTGTGGTCCCGGGTTCGATTCCCTGTGGAGGCAGAGTTAAGAACTACGCTTTTCTTCTGCTTTCCAGTCTGCTCGTTGATTATATGTGCTATATATGTATTCATCTATGTATAACATGTAATATATTTCTTAAAAATACGTTGTCTAGTACCCTTAACACAAGTCTTAAATGTACTTACCAAGGGGCTAGTTTAATTGGTGTAATAATGTCCAAATATTATTATTCATGTATTCACAGATCCCACAGTGGGCACAGACAAGAATTTCGAGTCGGCGATATTAGGCTGCACCCTAGACGATCAGAAGCGAGTGAAGAAACGCTTGCAGGGCCTCCTCGACTACTTCGCGAAGCTCAACGTCACCACATGTTCGTGAGTGAACACCTTTACAATGTCCTTTTAACTGCTTGGGACTGCGGATCTCATGTTGGTAGGAGTTTTTAGGTTTTATTTTTATGGAAAGGGATGGTCACGTTGCAGGCGAATAGATAATGGATAGCTATTAACGTTTTTTAATGCGTTTTTCAATATTTGTCTTGATATTTAGTGGTTGTTCTCTGTAATAGATTTTAATAATGTAATAATTTGTTGTAATTTGAAAAGGAGGAAGAAAATTCATTCATAATATTCTTGGTCATAATTAATTAATATACAAAGAAACACGTATATGTATGTATTATCGTTGCGATATAGCGACTATTTAATTTTACTAATAATAAAAAATTTTTTGAATTGCACTTAGGATTTTGGATATCAATAATAATAATATCAATAAGAAAAGAAAATATTTGTAAAATCTTACCTGCAATGTGACTGTACCTTTATTGCTAATTATTTATTTATTCTCCATTTTAATCTATAGCGTATGCAAAAAATGTACATTTGAATAATAGGAAAGTTCCTTACATTGGTACAATATCTAACCAGAGTTAATTAATATATGTGTATGTAATAGTAGTAAAGAAAACTCCAGTATCAAATTTTTATTATTTAATATTTACCATTACAAATCATTACGTAGCTACATTACTAATTGCATAATTATATAACTATCATTCCAGTGTAATTAGATATATGCATTAATATGTAAAAATCAGACACAATAATAATAATTATGTTTTTTCGGAGACGAAATAATTACAAGCTTAATTACGTTTCACATAATAAATAAATAGGTCTTAAGATTCTAATTATATTCAGCCATGACAATGTACTTACTGAGGCCCAAATCGACTAACGCTTTTCACATAATCGCAGTTGTATGCATTTGAGATTTCGAAGATAGCCACTCAAGCCCCTGACTACATCGCCAGAATAAAAAGGGAGTATGTACACAAATTTGTCACTGGCTACTTAACTAACAGCTTAAAACCATTACTGAAGTATGATACAACGGTGATTTTGCTAAAATGCATTAGTGGAGTAGAGCCCCTGGTTATATAGAGTATACTAATCATACAGTTACATACTAATTAGGCTTTGGCTTTTAAAGTTATCAATGGCAACAGTTCATATAAAGAAATTATTCAAGATGGTCGGCAAAACCACAATGATTATACACTATATCTTTAGATTACATAGTTTAGATACTTAAAATATTTATCTGTTTGTATAAAGATCTTGGCTTTTTCATTTTGCTTGATAAATAAACATTTTTGCTGCATATAAGCCATTAGATATACAAATTTCTGTGACACATAGGTGAAAAGATTCGCAATTTAAAACAAAAGTTGTATTATTGTTAACAAAACATTAAAGTAATATTGTAATATACATTTCCGTAGCATTTTGTATTACGATTATTCAAAGTTGACTAGAACAAATCGTCATACCTCATGTAGACTATACATATAGCATATTGCATTACAATATTAATTATTAGTAGACAAAATAGTTATATTTGTAACAAATAACAGAACAATATTCATTTTAAATAGTGTATGAGCGTTAAAAATAGCTTTTTATAATGTTTATTAACTTCAATACAGCACGCTTCCATAATCCTGGGGAAAACAGATAATACCGAAAAAAATATCATTCTTCAAAATTATCTTACAGTCACAGATAATATAAAACTTTACAGTTGAGGTCAAAGATATGGAAATAGTAAGTAATTATTTTCAAATACACCTCATTTTGTTTCAGAAAGCAAGAGTGTTCGGCAGTATGAATATTATTTCTTGTGTTACTTAAAATCAACAAAGTACATTTCAGTGAATATGGTTGTCAATTTTAGATGTTTTATTTTTTAAGTATTGTAATGTCGGGGCGTGCTTCCCTGTTTATACTATATCGCCTTTTGAACTGCTAAAGAACGTCCGAGATAGGTAAACGGATATTATAAAACGAAATCGTAAATCAAGCTACTGCTAGAACGCATTGAAACTAAAATATTCACAGATTAGTGGAAGACAAAACAATTAATAAAGTGCGAAAGAGAACGAATATATTGCGTGATGTTGTTTAAGTCGCACTTACGCCCGATAATAATGTCATTAGAATTGCAATTTCATTGCGCCTTAATTATTGTACTTTTAATAGTGACGTCATAACTATTGTTACGTGTTTTTGCAGTTTTATATGTTATGCGTCATTTAATTTATTATTTATAAACACATTTTCTATTCTGTATTTGTATTTGGTTGTTCAATAGACTCGCTAACTGTAACAATAATACCTACGTGCGTAACATATTACTACTATTTAAATCTAGAATAGAATTCTTTGAATTGATCCAACAAATATAAAATGGTATAATATTATTTCCCGATAAATAACACCTTTTGTATGCAAAACAATAAGGAATTTTATTAGTTTTAATACTGTTTCTGTTTACACAATTACAAATAAGGCTTCTAGGCAATTGATATTTCGAGAACAAACATTCAAAATTATTGATACTCACCGCAATGTTTACCACTTTAATTAATAAATATTTATTAGGAAATTTTTGGTATCTATTCATTTTATATCTCAATTTTTTTACGCTTTAACACCGTTTATGCCTATGCATATGTTAAGAAGATTTCTATCCAACATCACTTTAAACAATATTTTATTTTGTAATTAAATCTTTGTGCATTTTACTCCGATTTACTGAAGCGGCTGTAGCCTTGTGAGTAAGAAGTCTGACCTCTTTTATTAGTGGTCCTAGGTTCGAATCCCGGCGTATTTTTTACGTACATAATTTGCAGTCGCTGACGATGAAGAAAAATATCGTGAAGAAATCTGCCTTATGTTCATTTTACTCTCCTT